>JAECUM010004206.1:0-111016 GCA_016617855.1 Megalonaias nervosa | reverse complement strand
TGGGCAATTTGGGGTACTGGAGTAAACACTCACATCAGATTTAGCTACTGGACCGTTCCATGGCTTATGCAGACATGGGCAATTTGGGGTACTGGAGTAAACATTCACATCAGATTTAGCTACTGGACCGTTCCATGGCTTATGCAGACATGGGCAATTTGGGGTACTGGAGTAAACATTCACATCAGATTTAGCTACTGGACCATTCCATGGCTTATGCAGACCTGGGCAATTTGGGGTACTGGAGTAAACATTCACATCAGATTTAGCTACTGGACCATTCCATGGCTTATGCAGACATGGGCAATTTGGGGTCCTACTCATCCTGGACCAGTGAGTCAAAACCGAAAATTTCCAGCCTGAGAGTAATTTTCATTAACTGAATATCTGATGAATCAATCTTTCATTTGGTATAAAATCCATTTCAATCATTTAAACAAACATAGTCATTCTATTCAATGTGAGGTCACATGATGGTATTCTGGTTACATGCTAGTTGCAGACAAATGATAACTAGCTCACTAACAACTTTTTTTTGGTTTACACATTTACAGCTTTTTAAACATCCACAAAATATAAACTTTTGTCCATTTATTTTACATTATCTTAAATATAAAGCACTCAGCTATGAAATCTTGATTAGAAAGATACTGATTTCAGTATCGACAGCCAAAAAAATGGAGTAAATAATATTTAGGCAGACCAGAAACATGCCTCCTGTCAAGCATGCTGTTGCAAAGAGAAAGTAAACACCCTCAATCAACGTTTACCATATATGCTTGATAATGAATCAATGAATGACAAACAAAGGGATAATATGCATGAGGATTCAATTAAGCCAAAGTATTCCTCTGTCAGAGTTTTTCAACAATAAATGAAACAGATATCTACATGATCATGAACACGAACTTGTTCTCAATGACTAGGTCTGTTTGAGAATGTAAACAAAATTTCAAGTATGCATGTATGTATATAGTTAAATGGCTCATTTGTGGCTATATAATGCCCAGTAAGTTTGTGTATTCCAGGCTATATAATCCCTAGTAAGTTTGGGTATTCCAGGCTATATAATCCCCATTAAGTTTGGGTATTCCCAAACAAAGACATACAAAATAAAAACAAAGATGGCTAAATCCTTAAAATAGAAAGAGATAATTTTAAAAAATATAATCTGTATTCATTTAAAAAGTCAAAGACCTCAGATGGAGCAGAATGTTGGTGGATAATCAGCAACAATGACAACAATAATAACAACCACCACTACTAATTGACCAAAATCAGATGTTAGTAATCATTAATGCACTTATTCTTACTAAAAACAGATTACAAACATAGTCCACTTGTTTATTAACCTAAACAATCAACCTTATCTGCAACAGTTTACACTGAATTTGTTTAAGGTTTGTGACTCCAAACTGAAGCCTTGAAAAGTGTACTTAATGTAAAGGCACATCTGAGGCACATTTTAAACAAGAGTGCAATAAGGACATAATCATGTTTTTAATGCATGGAAGAAAGCCATTATAAAAAGAAAGAGTTTTTTGCCAGGCAAGTTGATTTTGTTGCTGGCCGAATAAGTTTTAATTGTCTGTTGGGCATGTGGGGAACAAAAATCAAAATTTTACAACCCTGAGATCAAGAAATCAAACCATTTCCAGTACAAAAACATCAACTAAAATATAAAACAATTACAACTCGCCTTTACAGCCACCAAAAGAATCAACCAATGAAACATGATTGCACCATTTTTTAAAATTTCTGTTTTGTGCTATGTATCAATTGAGATTCAGTGCAAAATTAAATTCCTTAAAGAGAATTTCATGAAAGATTTCGATCTTAACTTTCAAAAGTTTTTGAATCTTGATCTGGTTGTTTCAAGAAGCTAAGCATAATGACTACAAATAATACAGTTTATATAAAAATAATACAAAGCTAGACTAGTAGTGACAAATGCTGAATCATCTATATGTAACTGTACAAAAGACTTATTCTCAAAATATATTAAAATTAATAATTTAAATTTTAATTAAATTTCAAAATTTAGCCTGTAAATTATTATGTAAATCTGTATCATATACAAACATCTTGAAAACACAGTATGGTGGTAAATTGCTTGAGTAACATTTATCTGTATATGCTACTGTATAAAGTAGACCGAAGCAAATCTGCCCTTGCATTATCTAATGGTATATCAAGATTTAAATGGTTTGTCCTACTCAGGATTTTTAGCAAACCATGTAATTTTTATTATCTTATAAATAAAATTTCAAGGAACATTATTTGCCAAACATCAAGTTATAAAATCTAGTATTTCTATTGAATTTTTTTGCCAAGATCACAGGGAGAGGTACAAGGGAGGTAAGTACTACAACTAGTACAGTACTTGTCAACAGTTGTCTGCACAAAACAATGGTAGCCTTATGATTTACAACACACTAAGAATAAAATTTTGACCTAAATAGGTTGACAAGGTAATAAATTACTTGCATGTTAATTTACTGGGCAATGTTATGACTGTGAAGATGGTTAAAATATTCCAAACATTCTGGTGTAACTAATAACATGGGACATGCTGTTTAAAGTTCACTGCACATTATACAACACTAAATAAAATAACGTTCTATTTGTTCACATTTTTATCCTGATCTGCATACTTAGTAAAAATCATCTATTCAACCTATGATGCTCTTGAGGCACAAATTGTTCTTTGATAACAAGCAGAATTTTGATGCAGGTACTAAAATTATAAGTTCACATAAGACAGTAATATGTGCAAAGCTCAGAGACAATAAAAAGACCATAAATTATGCTAACTCTGCTTCTTTCAAGACACTTGTTCTATACCTCAATATTGTTCTGTTGTTTAATTCATTTTATATTAGGATTTCTTTGCCCACTTGAGATCATCATCTCTTGGTTTAAAACCTGTTAAAGTTTCTATAATGTTTTCTAATGCTGGCCAGAATCGCATTGCTTCCAGTGGATAGTTGAGCCACCCCGTTGTTATACAGAAATATGTCTCATGTGGAGCCACGTGATGTATCCTGTGGTGCTTCCTAGGCAAAATGATGTGGCAATCCTGGAGAAATGTTATCCACCTGGGTAGTCCAAAGTAAGTGTGAGACCACTTGTGAAACTGGAAAATACAAAAATATATTGTTTTAGAGTCAAAACTCTTTAACAGATACTGTATGTAGAGACCAATCAAGAAAACTTACAAAAATGGACAAGTTGGTAACAGTAATGAAAAGTTCATTTCAGACAAGTTTTAGAGTATTATAATTTTTAACACCAACAAATTTAGTTAAAAAGCTAGTTACCTCAGAACTCAAATGAACTTGTTTCGTTGCCTTAGGGAAAAAAGAACTGTATTTATAGTGATAAAAAGTAACTTAATATAACTTGTTCTAAATGATGTTTTGTGAACATGCAAAACTGTCAGCAAATTCTGCCATGTCTGTCTTGACCAAATATGGTGTAATACTTTTTTATTTGTATATGTGATAACTGCAGTGCAGTTAACCCATCCATCCCCCCCCCAAAAGAGAGCGTGTGTGTTTGTGTGTGTGATTTGGATTTTTAATGTGACTTTAACAATTTTCCAATCATATTGCTATGATGTCTGCAGTGTGGCAGTTTATAGTGATGTTTAACACTGGGGCATCATGCCACAGACATGTAGCATGATGTCCCACTCAGTCACATTATCCTGACACCAGGCCAACCAGTTCTAACACTAACCTCTTAATGCTGAGTGCCAAGTGAGGCAGCTGCTAGTACCATTTTTATAAGTTTCTGTTGTGACTTGGCCAGGGTACAAACCCATGACCTCCCAACAAAAAGAAAAAGAGAAGTAGTACTGCAAAAAATTCATAATGACATGAAGACCTGTCATTTGTCTTTTATTTCAAAATTTTTATGCCAAAGCAAATGCAATGTCAAAGTTTGAAAACATGTACCAATAATGCTGGCATACTTTGCCGACCGTGTTAATGTCTGAACTTGTTTCTGTTGTTATGTAAGCCATATATAGTGAATTCATTGATTCTTGTGAGTATTTTGTGGTCCTGCAAAAGAATGACATTGTCATGGTACTTCAATTCATGAAACTGGAAGGACTGTTGCTCATTAGGTCTCTAAATTTGTGGTTTGTCATTAAACAGAAATACTGCATCCAATTAAACCAGAAAATGTAAAGAATTCATGTCTACTTATAAAAATAGATTCCTGGAAAGTGGTACCCAGGAATATTTTTTCAAAGATGGCCTTATTTTAATCTAATTTTAAGTCAGATTACTAATTTATCAACATTCAAGATATAAACTTGGATGAAATGTGGAACATTGCAGTCAACATAAAAATTGCACATACTTGACTTTACAGTACCGTTTTTACTGTTTATTTTCAAGTACAACATTTTTAAACTCCAGAAACTGTTTAGCCAGAACAATTTTTTCATGCCTTGCAAATTTCTGACATAGTTTTAATATGTTTTTTTTCTCTCCTTATATTTTTGGGGATACAAAGTTCTCCAATGATAGGAAAAGATGACCATTCTAATATCATTTTAGGAAAGTGGAGGAATGGCTTGCTTTTTATTGGAATTTGCCCTGAAAGTGTTGAAATTGAGAAACCATGAGAAAAGCATGCTTCACTATTCATTAAGTCATTGACACTGGTAACACAAACCATTTGTTTAACTATAATACTCACCAGCCCATAGAAAAAAATCTCAATATTAAGAACAACAGAAGAATGTGTCACCCTTTATTAAAAAAGAAAACCAATAAAGTTCATCAGTGTGAAAACAATACTTCTAACATGGATAATACTAAGATGCGCACATGGTTATATACAGGTCTTGCTGTTGTTGTTGTTGTAGAGTTTAATGTCATTTTTCAGCACAAGATAGGCTATACATGGCAGCCAGTGTAACTGGTGGAGGAAGAACCCTGGAAAACCCCGGGAAGAACCACCGACCCATGAGAAGCTACTGGCCAGCTTTCTCATGTAACCAATTTAGCCGAGCCTGAGACTTGAACCCATGCAGACAGAGGTGAGATGGCAGTGATCCAGAATGGTGAGCACTTTAGACCACTTGGCCACTCGGGGCCCCCTACAGGTCTTGTATCTCAGAATGAGCTTCACAAGAGAATAATTAACTTACAAATTAATACAGAGCATGAATGTATAAGTAGTACAATATAATTATTTATTTTATCAGTCTGAAATAAGCTTCGGTCTGAAACCGATAAAACTGGGATCACTTCGTTAGTTCTGTTAGTAACATTTACATTCTGATCTCCAACCCATTAACAAAACCAGATAAAACTTGATAATGGGCAATATCTTTTAACATTATACAGGATAAATAAGGCTTCCTATACATCCGATTTTCAACATACTTGGTTTGTTAAGCTGACAAAGATGGTTAACAGGAACATGTACATCTCCCAGTTATAATTTTGTCTTATGACTTCCTCTGGGTAGGTGAAAAACTTGTAGGCCATGTATGCTAGGGGAAGTAGAATCACAGCAAAGTTATCGCCATTCGTTTCTATGAAGTCATGGCGAGTAATAGAAGTGGGATCTATGTGATGCTCTCGAAATGGTCGTATGAAACCCTGAAATGGAAAAGAAACAATTTCAATATACTGAGGGCCCTAAATGATGAAAAGTCAGTCAGTTTGACTTACTTTTGTTTGTAACTAATGGTACTCTACTCTACCAGATGAATAAACACTTCAAGTTTCATGACAATACATACAACAGTATAGCTGGCATGTGAAAATTAAGTAAATGTGAGTTTTGCCAGTAGCAAGTACCACTCTCCAAGATGAATTGATCCGTGTTTTCTGAATGTACATAAAACAGTGTCTGTGAAGTCTGAGAAACTTAGATCAATGCAAACGTAATCAATGGAGCATGAAATTTTTGTTTGTTTGTGTGTGATTTGGATTATTAACGTACCTTTAACAATTTTTCAGTCATATCGCTATGATGTCTGCAGTGTGGAAGTTTATAGTGATGTCTAGCACTTGGGCATCGTGTTGCAGACATGTAGCATGATGTCCCACCCAGTCACATTATCCTGACACCAGGCCGACCAGTCCTAACACTAACCTCTTAATTGTGAGTGCCTGGCGAGGCAGCTGTTAGTACCATTTCTGTAAGACTTTGGTATGACTTGGCCGTGGATTGAACCCACGACTTCCCGTATCCGAGGTGGATGCTCTAACCACTAGGCCACCGGAGCGGTTTCATGAAATGTTTGTCATTGTGACCTACTTGGCCTGTGGTGAGTTGAACCCTCCAGGAGGAATAAACCCATCAAGTTTAAGGGTGGGTCAATAAACACTTTCCAAGTTATGAGTCGGGGCTAGTCATACCACTCCGGTGGCCTAGTGGTTAGAGCCTTCGATGCGGGAGGTCACAGGTTCGAACCCCGGCCGAGTCATACCAAAGACTTATAAAAAATGGTACAAGCAGCTGCCTCGTTTGGTGCTCAGCATTAAGGGGTTAGTGTTAGGACTGGTTGGCCTAGTGTCAGGATAATGTGAATGGGTGGGATATGACTGTAAAAGTGTTAAAGCTACGTTAAAAAATCCAAAACACCCACACTCATAGGACCTAGTCACCACGGAAGGAATAGATCCTTGGCATAATACTGGCTGAATTAATGACTTGTCTCTGATATGCTGAGAAAGTGATCCTACAGTATATAACCTTTCAATTGATAACTCATTCCCTGACTGGGTCAGGTTTGGATCCCATTTTTTTCCCTTAGAAAATAGCAAAAGAATTAGCCTCTATTTGTTGAATGTGAAGAAAATTGTGATAAAAACTGTAAATGAAACTTTGATATATCACTTGTTTTATCATTGAAAATGGCAGTTAAAATCAGCATCATGAAATCTGCAACTTTTAATAATAAGTCATCCATTTTGTTATATTTTCTTTACCCAAAAAATATTTCTCACTACGCTGTAAATAACAATATTTGACAATATTTTGATCTATGAAAATATCAGCAAATGTCTACTGCTGGCTGCACTTTAAGAAATAAAAATACCAATTACCATAGTTATTTTAATTGATGCACTGGAGATGGTGTGATTTTGGGGGTGGGTGGGTGGGTGCAATGAATACTGTACATCACTGTTTGTCTGAAAATGTTTGTAAATTAACTTGTTTTGATTTTTCTAACAGTTGTTGGATTACTCATGTACTGTTTTAAGTTACCTGGTCATATCATAATGGTAATGTATGGATCTATAAACATTGATAAGGTAGGAATTTCTTTTTTGGGGGTGGTAAAAAGGGAGGGTGGGTGGATTTATTAGAAGGAGATATTCTGTTTGAATAACTGCAGTAAATAAGTTTTACCAAGTGAAATTCATGGTTTTAATTAGGTTTTAGTGTAATCATCACAAATGTCATATGCCTCTTGCATTCAAACATGAAAGTGTCAATCAACCATCACAGCGATGTCTCCAAGCTTTCCCGAGACCTAAAAAAGAACTGTGTTTTGATTTTAGATTGCAAAAGTGTATGTTGTATTATTACAATAAATTAAAAGCAGATCTGCAATGTATTCTCATGTTAATTACGTCTTTTGTATCAAATCAAATAAAGGGAGTGGAATAATAAATTAAGTTTATAGGCATGTAAATCATACCCTCCTATGAGCTAACATTCATGGCGGTGTGTCAGACTAGATCATTTCATCTGGCCAATTGAACACCGTTATAAATATTATGTATGTAATATGATAAAAAGTATCTAACGTCAATCAATGGTTTATGCTACTGATTAGCAGATCCGATCAAGGAAAGCAAGCAAAATGAAAAGTTTTATTTTACAGATACGATTACAAAGACTGTAATGAAATTAATATTCCTGAATTGGCAAGGATGATCAGAAATTTCACTACTGCTTGCAACAGTCCACTAATAGACAGCAGATGTTTCATGAACAAATGTTAATAGTTTTTGAAAAAAGGAAATCTTGTTGTGAGTTAACAATAATACTAGAATATATTGATGTAAATATGCAAAATGCAGTAATGAAATACACCTTTCATTCTAGGTGCAGTTCTAGTATTTGTTTTGCTTTTTATTTGTAAAAGTATGTTAGTTTATTCATGTACATGTACTACTGTGGTAGATGTGCACATTATTGAAATACCACAGTTGACTGGCAATACAGGATGTAATGACTTTAAGTTATGTAACCTTTAGGCAAGTTCTCAAACTGAGGCAGATATGTTGTTTAATTTATCCAAATGGATAGAACATACAAACAAAATCTATTGAAAACCTCAACAAGTATGAATAACTGGTACTGAGTTTATGCAAATGAACCCAATCACTTTAAATGGTTCAGGAATTTAATCAGAGAATATAATCATTCAGTCATTCAGATATGTGTGTGGTGGGGGATGGAGGGAGGGAGTGTATCAGTCATTGGCATAATTAATTAATTGATCAGAGAGTATTAATTATTTAGTCATTCATATATGTGTGTGGAGAGAGAGAGAGAGAGAGAGAGAGAGAGAGAGAGAGAGAGAGAGAGAGAGAGAGAGAGATTCTACCTTTCCTATGACTGGTAATTCTACAGAACCCCAGGTATCTGCCCCCCAGTGTACAAGGCCACTTAGAAAATCGGCTGTCAAGATCCCCAAAACTGAAGAAAAACAAAGCAAACAAAAAATAAAAACAAGTTATAAATTCAGTTAAACTTGCATATATGTATTAGGAAATGCAGGAAAATGGATACTATATATGCTGCCAATTGAGTAACAAACAAGAGTCCCTTGAAGGGCCTGACGCTCTACTGTCCAAAAAGAATTTGCAGGAATTCTTTTTCCTGCCGAGTCTTGAAACCTTCTATGATATTCTTGAGCTACATGATTTTCAAATTAGCCACTGTGGCAGCCATAATGGATGTAAAATTGAAATAATTTTCATTTATGAAAAACAATATATGATTAAAAGAATTCCGGTGAAAATCCCATGTTGATATAATAATCCATTCTGGAGAATTAGAGAAAATATTTTAATATCTTCATTGCGGCAGCCATAATTGAGGTCAGATTGGCACTATTTTCATTCAGAACCAACCAGATATCAAAATTAGTCTGGTTGTAAAAACGCCATGTCAATAAAAGTAACAGTAATAACAAGATTTTCCAGATGGTTGCCATGGTGATCACACCTGATTGGCATCATTTTCATTCAGTACCAACTAGGCATTGTAAGAAGTCTTCTGGTGAAAAAACAATGTAGCTGTGACTTTCCATTTGGAATAATAGTGATAAGATTTTAATCTTTCTGCAATATCTGGGATATTAATGGGTACTGAGTTTAAGGTTCTGCAAGGCTTTCAGGATCTTACCAAATATTTGTGTAAAGGATTCATCCAAAACATGAACAAAATTCATCAAAGGGCTTAGGAAATATAAACAAATGAAAACGATTTAACCAAATCCTTAACTAAAATTTCTATTGATGGGATCTTGACCTCAGTTGAAATGGCATGCAAACAAGTTACAGAAAGAATTATCGCAGATTCGTAATAATTCGTGCCAAGTATTAACCTTCACCCCAAGGTCAAAGAATTCTTAGCTTCATAGTGATTCATCCCAAATAATGAACATGACCATAAGGTCAAAATGGCGTGAAAAGTATTTTATAAAAAGAATCATCCAAACTTCATACTGATTCATCCCAAGTATGAACATAAATCCATCAAGGGGTTCAGGAATATAAGCAAATTAAAATTCCTTAATTAAAACCTTAATACAAATTTGTGTCTGACCTTGAACCATAATATGCATTATGATTGTGACCTTGACACAATATTTATTATGATTATGTATTAAGATCATTCCAACATAGAAGTTTATCATGAAGTTTAAGCAAAAATTTGTTACATTTTTCTAAAATTATATTCTTGTAAAAATGCTGTGATATACAATATCTAGTCCTGATGACCATTATTTGTTGTTGTTGTTGTTGTTGTTATAGGGTTTAACGCCATTTTTCAGCACTAGATAGGCTATACATGGCGGCCAGTATTAATGGTGGAGGAAGAACCCTGGAAAACCCCGGGAAGAACCACCCACCCACGAGAAGCTACTGGCAGGCTTTCTCACGTACCCACGTTAGCCGAGCCTGGACTCGAACTCACGCAGACAGAGGTGAGATGGCAGTGATCCGTAACGATCAGCGCTTTAGACCACTCGGCCACTCGGGGCCCCCCATTATTTGTACTTCTGAACCTATGGTCTTCAATTAGGTTGTATCATCCGCTTGCCAATTTTCTGGATAAAATTGCAAGACTGAGAGTCAAAAATCTCCTTGGTGTCAAAACTGGGGGTCAGACTGAGTAAAAAGCAAGCTTTGTTATCAAAACTGGGGGGTCAAATTAAAAGTCTGGGGGTCTCTGAAGCACAAATAAGGGTAAAGGGAAACACTGATTTATATGAGACTGGTGCTAGAAGTGTAAATGGCAAATAAAAATTAAATGGTAAAGTCACTTTATTACTCATTTATTCTGCTGAGTAATGGAGACCCCCTGGTTTTATCAAACATATGCTACATGTATATAATACATATACATATTTGGTTTTCAAGGGCTGGACTATGAACTGTCTATCAAAGCATGTACGCTACAGAGAGCAAGGTTGATAAATCTAGAGGTAAATATATCATGTTTAATGAAAAGGCAGAGATCACTGCTACAAGCAACAGTCAATTTATGTAATTTTCTATGGACAGGGTTTTGTGTCAATTGTTAAAAGCAGGGATATTTTCACCACATTTCTACACAGGTGTAATACAAATATGGATATATTGTGAATGCATGCAGAAAAGGATATTGTGAAGAAACACTGGGAATTGAGCAAAAATATATGATAAAATTTATTTCCAAAGATAAAAGCATAAATTATATGCATAGTCCCAAGCCCATAATCAATGTCATCCAAGAAATTTAGAAGTTCAGCATACAAACAAAGCTTTAATTGTGGTCCATAGAATCTTGTCTTTCACATGAATCCCAAAATTTTAAATTACTTGTTTCTTTCTTTTTTATTTCCTCTTGACAATTAAATTTTAAAGTGTTTCAGGCGATAAGCATATAGGAACATTTTGTTTTTATTAAAAGCTAGAAATACAAAATATAACTTCCAAATAATCTGTAAGGAACGGCTGTGAATATATGAAATGCCATAAGATAATGCACAATACATGTAATAACACATAAATGACAAATGTTTCAGGCACTATAATATGGCAATACTGACAATTGTCCAATTGCATTTCACCAAATATATCAAACTTGATTCCAGATATTTAAATGTGGCAAAGTTAGAAATAATTCTATGCAAATAAATTTTTAATCTTACTCATTATTGTTTTTACAAAAAATATGTTCCTATTGCTGCACACTGAAATTTTTAAGTTCCTTTGAATGACTTACATTATACTGACAGAAAAGAATTTCTAGGAATCCCAGATAAGGCTTTTCCTCCTTTATAACCACTGACTGCTGAAACATCTCTAATATTCTTGAGAGATTCCAGAACTTTCATGATGGTCACTGTATTGGCAATATTGAATGCAAGATCAGCAACGATTTCATTTGGGCTAACTAGATATTATTAAAAATCTTTTGGTGAAAACCCTAAGTCAGTCATGTATTCATCTAGAGTAGTGACATGATTTTCAAGATGGCCACCATTTTCATTTAGGACCAACTAGTTACCATAAAAATGAGAAGCATTTGGTGAAAATCTCATTTTACCATGACTTTTAGGAGTAGTAATAACACTGCCACCATGCTTGCTTGATCTGGGTGCCACACAATTTTTTTTCCAGCTATTAAATTTGGAACGAACAATTTAATGTTCTGGGGCAAGAGCCTTACATGTGTTTTTTTTTTTTATTTCTGTCAATAGCTGGAAAAAATATCTTGTTCTGATTTGCAAAATAACATTGTATTATAACCACTATATTATATGAAGAATAAAAATTAATTATCTTGAGATAAAAGAACATAAAACATCTCAGGTCAAAAGAAAATTGCAGCCCCCCCCCCCCATTAAATGGTCACTACATTATAGTAGATGAATTTGCTATGTCAATCTTAACTGTTGCATAGGTTTTAATCTAAAACTGTAACTTAAAATGTGGGATACTCTACTGATATACTGGGCAGTGAAACTTTGGGATGCCAACACCCTTGTAACATATTTGTAAGAGAAGGCCAGTAAACATAAAACACACTTAATCAACAAATGAGAAAATATTTAGTTGACATGAGAAATAACAAAATTATAAAAGGAAACAAACTGCACTTCTAAAAATCTTAGGAAGATTCTCAATCTTACAAAAGGTATACAAGTACTTAACATATTAACATATGCTAGTAAATAACTAAAAAAATGACACTCTTCAAAAATCAAAAATATTTTTCAAAGTAGAACTTTTGCCCAAGTATCTGTCACATCATCTCATTAGGCCACAATGCTGACAAACATGACACATGTCAAACATGTGATTAAAGGATAATAAATATAATTATCTACATAATATTCAAAGTTAATTTGCAACAAATACAAATGTTTGTAAGCAAAAACAGAATAAAATATTTTTAAATCTTTTTGTCAGAAAAAATGAAAAACATGCTGTTCATACCAGTAAATTTGTAACAAAATTACTCTGGAATTTCTATACAGCAATAAGATTTTGGCCACTGTGATCATACTAGATGTCCATGTGGCAACATTTTTATCTAGGACCAAACAGACCTTGGAATAAATGCGTAAAACGTTTCATGGAAATTCTCCAAGTAGTTTAGGAGGAGTGATTACAACAAACTTGTGCTAATGAATGGACTGACAAAGGACAACTGGTAATCCCATAAGCTTCTCTGGTCTACAACCAGCAGAGCTAAAAACACAATTATTTGCATATGTGTGTTTGTGTGTGTGTGTGTGTGTGTTTGTGTGTGTGTGTGTGTGTGTGTGAAAGCATTCTGATCTTTCATTACACCACTGCATATAGTTTATGCTAACCTGCAATAAAACATTTTCTCTAACATCATTTTAAAAAATACTTTTTCTTCTGATACAAATTATAACTTGTTTGCTTAAATTCAGGGTGTTTGTGTTTGCTTGTTTCTTAAAATTATTCTACTGAAATTACACACCTTGTATTCAATGTTTATTTTTTATATCTAGTGTTCATTGTTCTGCAACCTGTGATTCTTAGTAGTCTGAATATCAGCACTATGTGCAGATCTTGCTCAAAGTAAACGTCACTGGACATCATCACTGAAGTCTTCTGACAAAGTATACTCAAAATCAGGCCCAAATAGACATACAGTCTCAAGAGTAGTAACAAGTTCAGCTAATTAAATGCAAGATCAACTCATTATATATATATATATATATATATATATATATATATATATATATATATGGATCTTGCTCATTACTGAACTCGTGCAAGATCCTGTTCATTTGAGCCCATATTCTAAGTTTGATCCAAATTAAATCAGAAATATGGCTTCCAGAATGGTAATAAACTCAGCCAATTAAAGGCATGATCACTTCATTAATATGCATTTATCTTGCTCATAACTGAACTTGTCTTAAAGCTTGACCATAAACATACGAAGCCTGATCAAAACTGAATCAAAACTACAAACTCAGAATATATGCTCTTATTATCAAGATTATCAAGATTATGGACAAGTTCAGTATGGACAAGTGAGATTCATGCATATTATCTTTCATCTGATTGTATAAAGCTCAGCCAATCAGATGAAAGATTTTAATATGCATGAATCTCACTTGTCCATACTGAACTTGTTCATACTCTTGATAATAAGAGCATATATTCTGAGTTAAATCATAATCAGATCAAAAATACAAACTCCAGAGTGGTAAAAAGCTCAGCCATTCAGATGAAAGATATGCATGAATCTCACTTGTCCATACTGAACTTGTCCATAATCTTGATGATAATAAGAGCATGTATTCTGAGTTAAATCATAATCAGATCAGAAATACTAACTCCTGAGCAGTAACAAGCTCAGTTATTCAGATACAAGCTAACCTCGTTATTAGGTACATGTATAAATCTTTCTCCATACCGAACTTGTCTACGACTTTGGTGATAAAAGCATACATTCCAAGTTTAATCAAAATCACATCAGAAATACAAACTCCAGAGTGATAACAAGTAAATGTTATGGACAGATGACAGACAAATGGCCATTCCATAAATTCACTAGGTCTTATGACCAGGTTAGCAAAAATTACAATCACTGTTGGAAAAAAACATTATATACGAAGCCAATCATCAATTTTCACTGAACACAGCAGAGGAAGACTTTACAAACATTCAAATCTATTGGCACCATCCAAATGAACAATAATACAAAATTTTTTATTTAATTAAATATACATAACTTAGTTTATGACCAAATGGTGCAAAAATTTGGCTGCTGTGAAAAATTCTATATTTCAGCCAGAATTTTATATGTGTTTTCATGATAATCTCTCTCTCTCTCTGTGAAAAGTCACATTTTGAACATTGTCTTATTTTTCCATTTTCAAGTCAAAAATACTTACTAGCTGCACTGAGTACCACCTTCCAATCCTCAAGCTGAAAATGTCTCATCAACAGAATGCCATTGACTACCATCAAGATTGATGTACCTATCACACATATAGTCTCCTGAAGTCTCTTTCCTGAAAAGATTGAATCAAAACTACTAATAACAACATGTACAATATGATCTCCTATATTTCAGTTCCAGGGATACCTCTCCTTAAAATGGGTAAAGACAGACTTTTTGACCCACATCTCTTACTAAAGCAGTACTACAACAAATGGTGATTTACTGTGAACAAGCAATTCCTGATGTAATCATAATATCACATCACTGCTAGGTGAACAAGTCATTTGCACAGCTTACAAATGCTACCCTCACTTTGGAAGTTTACTCATGATTTCCTATACATAAAAGGACATGTTTAACTCACATTTAAGAGTGTAAACAAGAATACTAAAATAAAATCAGATCCATCTCGATTTAACCATACATAAAAAACATACATCAGAGCAAGTCAGACCAGCAATCAGTTATAGTTCAGGATAGAAACTAATTATACTGGCCCTACTTGAAGCAAATGGATCTCACTCAAGACTATCTTGATGTTCTGACTGCTTCATTCACTGTCCACTTGCTGCAAATCACAATTTGCAATGCCACATTACTGACAAGAATAGCTACTTTCTACACATTATAAGATACGAGTCCATGTTTTCTCTGGTTTGTGTACTATTATAGTTTATTTGTGTTAGACAAACATTTCCGAAAGAGTTATCATTATCGGCAAGAATGACACACATGCCAGCTCTCTGAATTTAATAGGGAGTCTCCCAAATGTGTGTACAAAACCTGACAGTCCCAAGCAGGAGCAAAAATCTCCTGATTAAAACAATGTTCGACAGGAAGTAACAGGCAATCATTGTATAAAATATCTTGGTTTTTTCATATTTCCAAGCCATTCTGAGTTAGTAGGAACTAACAGGGCAAACTTGTATTAAAGATTCCAGTGGGTATCTGGGTACTCGCCTATTGATAATAAGATGTGGGTAATAAAATGAGCCATATGGTACCAATTAACTGTATACAAATTTTCTGCCAGTGCTTGTAAAGGCAGCAAACACTTTTTTTCAAGCTGACAATACTTCTGACTGAGCCACAAATACATCTACTTTTTCAGTCCCGAGCAGAGGTCTGCCTCTTCCAGTAAATAACTGACCTTAATCCTATAACTTGTTTTCCCATATATGAACTCTGACTGAGCCGCGAGTGTGGATACAGTGGCAAGTAATAGAGGGTGTTCAGCTGCAACCTTGAATAGATTTCACAAATTTTATGATTAAAGTGTTACCATCAAAGCTCAGTCTCTAAATAATCATCTGCATATGACAGTGAGGCCAAGGAAAGGGAGTCGGGCAATATTTATGATGTGTAGACCATGAAGATTTATTAGATGATGATGGAAGATTTCAGAACTTTATCAGACAATGAGGATGAAATCTTGCACTTTGTACCAGATTATATTAAGTAGTGATATTTATAGGATACTGTGAATAAAAAAAAATGTGGACTAAACTTCAGGTTTGTACACATCTAATACAATTTCCCTTTGATTGGGTACCAGGTAACCAATCATTAGGACTGATGGGTACCCAGCAGAACTGTTCTAAAATTTTTATAACTTTCCTTTGTATAAATAAATAGAAATATTCAAGTTATAATATACTTTCTGAGTCAACTGGAGTGGACAGGAAGAAACAGGATATCTGTCAGATAGACTGATCAAATTGTTTTTTTCATATTTTGTCATTAGTAGATTATAATGGTTGGAGGCAAGAGTCTAAGATAATCCTACTTTACAAAATCAGCCTCTCACTTTCAGTTGCTACGTGACAAGGGCTCTTACTCAGTAACAAAGAAAAGAGTGAAAGCCAACAAGATTTGTATATTGTAACAAAATAATTTATTTCCCTAGAAAACAATGTAAAAATTGGTAAATAGGACTTACGGTTTGTGAATATAATCCAAAATTTAATCCTAAGAATGAAAAATACAAGTCCTATCATAAATAGTTCTATTAAAATCCAGGTTCAAATCTCAACGACATACAAATATGGAAGGCGATGATGTCAGATGTGGTCCATGTACAAATATCAACAATTCCTCAATTGAATCACGGTTTTTGTTTCTGAATAATTCCAGAATAAATTTCCATGAATATCTTTCAGAATTTTTAATATGAAAGTCAACTTGTTGAGTTTCCAGGAGAATAAAATATTAAATCCAAAAAACAGATGAAAAACAAACAACCTGGCAACAATAAAAAAACCACCTTGTTCCTTCACGATATTAAAACGACTCTGACAGAAAAATATTAAGAATGCATATTTAAACCCCAAAAACATCATTTCAAGTCTCGCGAGATGGGTCATGTGGTCTCTTACTACAAGAAATCTATCACGTACACCAGTGTAGCCCCACTTAAGAACCAATAATAAAAAACGTTATTTACACATGGCGATCACGCAAGCAAAGTATGGCCTTAATACTGACCAAGCATTTTAACTTCCTGTTTATGAACTTCCCAACCCAAGACGAACTAGGTTAACTAAAAATAATTCTCATGTAACACGTTTTACATCTTAAATAAACAACATTTAGTAAAAGAAAATATCGAATTACTGAAAAAGAATTTTGAATCCTTTCAATAATCATTACAATAAAATGTAATGAAACAAAAAATAAAATAAAAAAGAATTTTAAAACTAACACACAAGCAATTTAATTACATATACGTAACACAGTGCTCAATGGTCCCTCTTTCATTACCTTAAAAGTTGGCACGTCTGGAATGATATCCCCTTTTTACACGTCAGATGAGAAATGATAAAAATTTTACTTAGTGTCCAAAGTTTTATGTACTGTTACTGACCTAAATATCTGGACATTAAAAATAATTACTTCTCTGTTCAGAAAATTTGTGTACTAAAGAAAGTGATAAATTTTCCTGAATACTGTCGAGAACTTTATCTCTTTATTCTCAGAAATGTGTATAAATGGGCACTGCAAGTAGAATGTCCAGGTAGGTAAACCAGGTTGCATTACATTGCTAGCCGATAGAGAATACATGCATCATAATGTTTCAATGTTCTTTTACAAAGAAAGAATTCTCGCCGCATTTCTGGTATTTATTATTCTTTGTAAAACTATGACAGTCTGTTCCTCATGAACATGTACTGCTGTTGGTGTGTGTGTGTGATTTGGATTTTTAATGTAGCTTTAAGAATTTTCCAGTCATATCACTATGATGTCTGCAGAGTGGCAGTTTATAGTGATGTCTAACACTGGGGCATCATGCCGCAAACATGTAGCATGATGTCCCAGCCAGTCATATTATCCTGACACCAGGCTGACCATGTCCTAACACTAACCACTTAATGCTGAATGCCTAGGGTTAGTACAATTTTTAAAAGTTTTTGGTATGACTTGGCCGGGGTTCTAACCCGCGACCTCCGAGGTGGACAATCTAACCACTAGGACACTGGAGCAGTCACTGCTGTTGGTGACAAGTCTGTTTGAAAACTGTGCCTACAAACATGACCCAGTTCTAGCATCAATATTGTTTGATAATATAAAGATTGGCTTTAATGACAATGTATCACAAAATAATATGCATCTATTCATGTTATCTTATCTCTGAAATTATGGAGGATGATCCATATTTTCAATCAATATGGCTTAAAGTAATCTCTACCCAAAAACTTCAAATAAGGCAATAATTTCCCTACATAAATAATGGAGCCAAATTACTTACATTGGTTCAGGAATTTAACTGCAGAATACCATTTTTTGAACTCCAGTTAAAGGTATGCAGATAGAACCTACATGCAAGGAGAGGTTACCAAAACAAAATATTCCAATGAACAAAACTGAGACCACCAGAACTTGTAAAATGTGATGGAGGTGTTGACTGCTTAATTGGTCAGAAAAAGGAAAGCAAACATCAAAACATGCATACATATTTAAAGACTTTATATCACACGAATTATTACATCTTCGTGAGAATAGGAATTGATGTGCATGACTGTTTTGTCTCCCTTTGTACACTCTCCAAACTCAAAAATAAAAGAAAGCTGCAATCACATGTCAGCTTGATGTAGCACTAAATACCACTGACTTAACAGTTATCAAACTGGAACCAATAATAATAATAATAATGAGGACTTTGTATAGCGCCTAATCTTTACAAGTTCTAAGCACTTTACAACATTTGACAACACTTAAAAAACATATATAATGATATGATTATAAAAATAAAAACAAACACCACGAAATTAGAAAACAGAAAACATGCTGTAAATATTTAAGGTAAGGAAACATTATTAGGTCTTTAAGTCTGTTCTTGCAGTTGAAATAGGTGAGCTTTAAGAGCACTCTTGAATGAAATCACTGTGTTTTTGTGACTAAGTTCAGTGGGCAATTCGTTCCACATTGCTGGGCCCTGGTATGCAAAAGAACATTGTCCATATGATTTCATTTTCATAGTGGGAATAATGAGAATACGAGTGTCAGAAGAGGAGCGTAAGTATCTTGCTGGTGTGTACACATGGGTGAGGTCCGATAGGTATGTTGGACTGGAGCCCATCAGTGAAACGTAGCACAGAGAACAAATTTTATGTTTAATTCTGGATCAAATGGATAGCCAGTGTAGGGTACAGAGCAGGGGGGAGGCATGCTCTGATCGTGGTACTCTACGGATTATTCGAGAAGCTGTGTTTTGAACTTTTTGAAGTTTCTGGATTAGATATTGAGATGAACCAGACAGAATTGAGTTACAATAGTCCAGTCTTGAAAGTACTAAGGAACACACAAGTGTTTTAGTGGCATCAACTGAAAGATACTTGCGATTGGAGCTGATGCATCTCAGCTCAAGATATGCAGCATTGCATATGTTCATGACATGTTGGTGCAGTGAGAGAGTACTGTCGAGAGTAACACCTAGGTTTCGTACTGACTGTGTGAATTTAATGTTGGTGTTGCTGATATTTATTGTCTGAGGTAAAGGATGTGAATGAGAAAGTCTTTGTGTTGTAATCAGAATGGCTTCAGTTTATCATCATTCATCTGCAGCTTGTTACATGTCATCCATGATTTCACATCGGAAATGCACCTCTCTACGCCTTGGATGGTGGCTTCAACTTCAGTTGGATGGCTAGATTTGTATATTTGGGTGTCATCAGCATACAACTGGTGAGACACTGGATGATGATCTATGACACTTGAGAGTGGCTGAGTGTATAGAATGAAGAGAACAGGTCCAAGAACAGACCCCTGTGGAACACCACACATAGATCAACTGGGCTGGAGTGTTTTCCATTTGCGGACACAATTTGTGTCCTGTTGACCAAGTAGGACTTGAACCATAGTAAGGCCGTATCATGAATGCCAAATACATGCTGGAGACGGTGAAATAATATATCATGGTCTATAGTGTCAAATGCTGCAGACAAGTCAAGGAGAGTGAGGACTGTAATCTTTCCGCTATCCAAAGCAGACAGAAGGTCATTAACTACTTTCAGAAGAGTAGTTTCAGTACTGTGGCAAGGGCAATATGCAGACTATACATTGCTAAAAAGACTTTGAATTCAGATGAGATACAAGTTGGGACAGAACAACTTTTTCTAAGATTTTTGACATGAATGGGAGATTAGAAACTGGGCAGTAGTTCTTAAAATCGTTATGGAATTCCCCGGATGAAAGAGAGGTATTAATAACATCAGTTAGTGAAGGCAATATTGGATCTAAGCACTCAAGCAGCAGTGATGTCGGAATCGGATCAAGTTCACATGACTTTGGTGCACCAATGCTGACAGAGGTGAGATGGCAATGATCTGGAACAGTGAGTGCTTTAGACCATCCAGCCCCTCAGGGCCCTACCTCATGGTTGACTATACAAATCATTAGGTTTTGAGTACAGGTAAAATGTTTCTTAGTTTACATAGATTTCTGTTTTTGTCTTCATTTTTAACAAAACCATCTTGGTGTCTGGATAATTGCTGATTACAAATTTTGAAAATATCATGACTGGAAAATTGGAGGTTCCAATTATTAGTGTCAATCAAAATAGTGATGATGATTATTAAAAACTTTTATATGGTTCCCCCAAAAATAAAGGACCTTGATATTTGATGGTACCAAATTTTTATGGATTTCATGGTTGCTGCCAATCATGAATTCAAAGATCCAGTGAACAATGACTATTCTATAGAAATAATAGGGCATATTACCAATTGCATGAAATTAAGTTCCAACCAAAATGTAGTGATTTTTAACATAGCTTTCACAGTTTTCCAATCATACTGCTACAATGTCTGCAGTGTGGCAGTTTAAAGTCATGTCTAGCTTTGGGACATCATGCCTCAGACATGTTGCATCATGTCCCACCCAGTCACATTATCCTGACACCAGGCCAAACCAGTCCTAACACTAACCTCTTAATGCAGAGCACCAAGCAAGGCAGCTGCTAGTACCATTTTTTTAAGTCTCTAGTATGACTTGGCCAGGGTTCAAACATGCAACCTCCTGCATCAAAGGCCACCATAGCTGTACAAACTGCTTTCATTCTTTTCAAAACAAACCAGACTATTTCAAATTGTTTAATTTTTCATGGAATCAATTTTCCCTTGCATCATTTATTATGGAAGGATACCAAGTCGTAGCATATTATATGAAAACTGTGATTTTTAACTACCAATCAACCCCAAACCAATTATCAATATATTTCCCTGTCTACATTTTTTTAATGGTTGCCAAGACAACTTATTTAATATAGAATACTTATTTAATATTTCCTGGCCTATTTCTAAGAATTACTGGCAAAAACTTGGGGAGTCATTCACTTTCAAAAGTATGAAAAAGTACATGACTATCGTTTTATTACATATCTGGATTAAATTTTTGAACATTTATAACACCACAAAAAAAAAATATTTTTCTGCGAATATAATGTTTAAACATACATATAAATTTATCATTTCTACCCTACAACAACTCTCAACACAAAAAAGCCGCACAAAATATCTCCATTCACAGCAAAGTAACTTACATACCTGACAGTATACTGTATATATAAATGTATACTACCATCATTAAAGAAAACAAAAGAATGAAAATATATACCAAACACCATGTGTGCAAAAAACTAATTCAAAATAAATACATTCATTAGTAAACTGTTAAATAATTAAAGAGCTCATACAAAGGAATAACAGTTGAATATAACGTGGTCTGTATAAAAAAACTAAATTAATCCATGTACATTACAGTCAGTACATAGCTTGAGACTGTAATGTAAATGGTTGTAAAGATGAATTCACACAAGTGTACTGTCACTCAAAAACTATCAGTCAAATGGAACTTTGTATTATTTCGCCTTGTGTTGGTATTAGTGTCATTTTCATTAAAAGTTGGTTTCCCACAAGACAAAATCAGAACTTGGCGGACTCAATTTTACAATTGAAAGTGCTTTTCTATGCTCTTTTAAAAGGTCTCTATTGACAATGCAGTGCCCATGTAACAAATCACATGTTATTATTATTATTATGATACATAAATAACTGGACAATACTGAACAGATCAAACTCTGAGGAAACTTTAATTACTTTACTCGCTTCAACACCAAATTAATTTAAATACAATTACAACATAATGGTTTTTAAGTAAAAGTATATGTAGTCTAGTGGAAAAGTGTACTGTGCCAAGCAAAATGGTGACAGGGTAGTCCTACAATGTAAGCATAGGTCTTGCTAGGATTTTAAAACTAGGAGTCCAGGACTCCCATTTTGGTAAAAATAGGAGTCTCACAAGCAAAAGTTGCAGTCTGCTCCCAGAAAACTTTGCAGATTATAAGAACTGTTCGTTGCCATTGAGTTTAATTTCTACATTCTTTATAACACTGACATATAGCTATTGTTTGTCCGTCAGAGTGAGACTGAATTTTGTCAATCTAAGGAAAGGTAATATTCCAAAAACTAAACCAGGCATCACACACTTTCTTACACTTGGCTACTGTTTCATCCAAACTATCAGTCATAGCAAATTTAACACTCTTCTGAGTCTCATCACAATCTTCATCAATTTGCTGTTTAACTTCAAAATACTTATCCAAATTTGCAAATGGCATTTTGTCTAAGTCTCAACATGTCTTGATTCTGAGGTCAAATGCACTAACAATAATGAAAGCTGAAGTTGTTTATTTGATGTACTCTTATAAATGACCACATGTATAGGGTCTTTCTGCCAATGAATTCAATCATGGTAAATATCAGTACATTTTCCCAGCCAGCAGCCAGCCAAAGTCTTTGAGCTTGCTGCCCAGCTACTGCATCATGTTCTTTTGATGTACTCTTATACTGGCAACATGTACATCAGTGTGTGTCTCAGCCGCTGAATTCTGTCATTGTAAATATCAGCACAGCTAATTATCAACACATTTTCCCACAAAGCAGGTGCCTGAAGCAGGACTGGTAAGTCTTTGAATTTAGTCGCCCACTATTACATGCATGCAGAGGACTCACGCCAACGTGATTTTTTGCATCCCCGATAAAAAAATTGCATTCACATGGGCGTGTTTAAGCATTTACAAGACCTCTGGTAAGGTGTATCACATGATATTTTTGTTCTGGTGCTGTCTTACTGCCTAAATAACGGCCTTGTGTAGTATGGTCCCAAGTAGACTGACTGGAGAAAGAGAGGTAACATTTTTAGGAATACCTCACAAACTTGGCAGCCTATATCGACACTCTTCAAAAAATTTAAATCGAAATGATTATACCTACTTTGCTGTCTTTATCCTGCTGGAATCAAAATCTGAAAGTAGCAAATGGATGCATTTTCATGTTCTGTTCAGCTGGTTGGAATGCAATGGATGCCGGGAATGCCTAAATCAGATTAGGTTAAAGAATGTTTCTTTAAAAAAAAGAATATAAATATACTAATATTAAAGAAAGTGCTTAGATAGCTTTGTTTTGTTCAAGATATTTTATCACCCTTTTAATGAATTTTGACATTCCTGTCCTCCATTGCATTCCAACCAACTGAAATGTAGGTCAATGAAACTTGAAAATACGTCCATTTGCCTGTGTGAGAATTTGAATTTATTCATAAAAAAGGCGTCAGAGTAAGTAAAGTCCACCCAAATCAACATAACTTCAACTTTTGAAAAAGCTTCAATATGTGCTGCAAAGTGTGTGAGATATTCTTGAAAATTTGGATGCTCGTTCATATGTCAGTCAACATCAGAACATGCTACACAAGGCCATTATTTGGGTAGTTAAGATGTAGCACCAAAAAATAAATAAGATGTGATACGTCTTACATTGTAGGACAAGGCAACAGGGATAAGTATAAACATCTCAAATCTCAATGTAGCAGCTCACTCATCTCAAGGACGGGACGAATGCTTGGAACAAATGCTCACGAGTGCTGACTAGGGTAAGTGACAAGTTTACTGTTAGTACATGAGGTCATTTTCACAATTTGAAATGGACATGAAGTAAACAGCCTAATGTAAAAGAACAACAGATTATATCTGAGCAGCCATAGTCCTTCTGTTTCTAAATTGGAGAATGTATCCGAGGTAAATAGAGAGCTCACCCCATCACCCCATTGTGGATGGAGAAGTCACCCCAGATATATATACATATATATATATATATATATATATATATATATATTTATATATGTACTGTTACGTGTAGCTTGTACATAAGTAACAAAAGAAAAGAGCGAAGCCAAAAAGCTTTGTAAGTTTTAACAAAATAATTTATTTCCCCAGAAAACAAGGTAAAAATATGAAATAGGACTTACGGTTTGTGAACATAATCCAAAAATTAATCCTAGAATTGAAAAACATAAGTCCTATCACTAAACAGTTCTAACTGAATCCAGGTTTGAATCTCGATGAAGTTCCAATATGGAAGGCGATGACGTCAGATGAGGTCGTTGTACTGATGGCAACAGTTCCTCGTTGAATCACAATTTATAATGTTCTGTTTAGAACTCCAGAATGAATTTCCACTAAATGTCTTTGTCCCAGAATTTTTATAAAGAAAGCACTTGTTTTGTTTTCCAGAGAATATAAATTATTAAATCCCAAAACAAACTGGCATCAACAATAGAAACACCTTGGGCTCTAAAGGTGTAAGAACACGACTGCCTGGGTCTACTAGAAAACATCTGTTTTAACCCACGATTTTAGATCACATGGTGGCTCACGTGATGGGGCTATGCGATCACCAACCCAAACAGTGCAGTTAAAAAAAATGACATTTTACACGTAGCCTAGAATAGCCCTATCTAAGAATCAGATTCTCACGCTGGAAATAAATAAAAAAAGAAAGGCTGTTTACATCTTAGCTAACACGTGGGCTGAACATGACCTTGGTAATAGCCAATTGTTTTCATTCAATGTTTACAAACGTATGAACCAAGGTGAGCTAAAAATAGTGATAAAGCAATATTTTGCGTTCTGATCAGGTCAAAACAGAAGACTGAATTTTTTCAAAAATATCAAATCCCATGAAAATAATCATTACAATAAAATGTAATGAAACAAAAATAAAAAAAAGAATTTAAAACTAACACACAAGCAATTTAATTACATATTCGTAACAATGCATACATACACACATATATATACATACACCCCTTTTCTGTGCAACATCATTTCTATAAACATTGGATCACATGTTGTTTTTTGAGGAAAATCCAATTTGTATCAAGAAGGAACAATCGTGCTTTGATTTAGGTAAGTAATATTTATAAAATGTACAAAAAATATCCCACATTTCTATTCTAAATGCTTATGTAAATGTGATTTCTCACTGTCAACATGAAGACCCACCCCATGACCTTCTTGAATTTGTAACCTAGAAAACCTATTCAATATTTATCTTTCAGAATCATCTAGATAAATTATTTAAAAGATAAAACTACTTACCTGAGAACAACACTGCACCTTAATCAAAGTTTCTAATTTTACAACTTGTCCCACACCTACTTTATCATTAGCTAATCAACTTGTCAACTTGCTGCTCGAGCGAGATTGTCCAGAAATTCCCAGGTATATATTTTGTTTAAAATTTTGCATTAATTTTTAATTTTTTTTACCATAATGGAGACGTAAACATACTACATACTATTCAGTGTTGTTTCTCTTCAACTTAATATCTTATTAAATTTATAAAATGTTGAACTTTTCCAATTTTTTTTATAAATCGGTTTAGTTTACTTAGTATCTCTTGCCATTTAGTGGCATTATTGCATTGAATTGTCTAAAAATAACTATAAACCTGACATAGTTCCTTGTATAAGATGCTGACGGAATGAGTCTGAAGTAATGTATTTCATTTTCATAGCCCGATGCATAAACATTACATCTTTTCAAAGACATACGAAGAATAGGTGACATATCATGAGTCATGAAAACACAGTGTCTGTGTGTCCAGAATCATAATATTTTGAACAGAATATCTGGTGAGAATAGCGCATTTCAAACCATAGGCATTTTAGTATTTTATTTCAATTAATTCTTAATAAAGGTTAATTAGGGCTTTCTCCAGTTTGTATACCTTACTAAGCATTTGATGTAGTTGATTGAGGTGGGGGTGCTGATGCACATCAGTAAAGTTAAGGGACGAACATCTGGAGTGAAGCCTTCAGATAATCCCCAAGTATTTCAGTTATTCTACCCAGGTTTGTTTCTATTAAAAACGGTATTCAGTGATATAATTTAGATATTACCAAAATAAGAGGCAAAGATTAAATTCCATTGAAAATAATGGGGTCCATTTAAATAAATACATGTAGTTAAATAAATAGTTACAATGATGGGTCTGTTTTTGATGGCTGGAGACAAAATTTACGTGGGAAATTAGGCAACTATAACATAGCCCGACATATGATGACATAAATGGGGCTGCAGTGAATTTTTTACCATCTTGGATACTACACAGATGACTATGGTGTCAGTACTAAATAGCTTCAATAGCAAGCTGCTATTCCCCGATGACTAGCAATAATGGTCCGACATATACTGGGCCTAAGTAAAGACTTGATACAGAAAAAGAGGGTGGAGGGTTATATTCAAATTTCAGTGTAAATGTTAATCACCATTAATTATAATCTCAGTTAGGTAACTTAGTAATTCAAGAGGTGATATATAGCGGTAACCACCATGGGGCAACATACCCATATTAGTATTTATGATCTTTGGGACGACTTCTCCAGACGCAATGGGGCGAATTCTCCTATTACTAGGGGGCGACTTCTATGTCTATAAATATGTTGACGCAGTCACACTTGACTATTAAGCAACAGGTGGTGCATGGTCAAAGATAAAGTTAAGACGGAAGTGATAGGACAGTCAGAAGAGTAATGATAGGAAATCAGAAATAAGTAAAAGAGTGTCAGTGTACGTTTTCGTCCCTTCATACTCAGACCAATCCGGCTACCGTAGTGGTAGTCCTACAATGTAAGACATAACACGTTGTTTTTGTTTAAGTGCTACGTCTTACTGCCTAAATAATGACCTTGCATAGCCTGTTACGATGTCGTTGATATCGGAACGAGTAGTCAAAGTTTCAGGAATATCTCACACACCTGGCAGCCTATATCGACACTCTTCCACTAATTTATGTGTAATTAATATACTTACCGTGCTGTCTTTATCCTGATGGAATCAAAATATGACACAAGCAAATGGACGCATTTTCATGTTCCACTGACATACATTGAATTTGCTGCAATGTGACGGTAGTCGAGATATGCCGAAGTATGTTCAAGTAAGTTCATGTGGAGGATTGTTTCTTGAACAAAAGGAAACATTGCTTATAGTTCCAATAGGCATAATATATTTTTTTAATTGTTTCGTTAAAGAATAATATTTCAACCTCACCCAATTTCGGCATTCCCGGCTTTCATAGCTTTCCAGCCAACTAAAATGTAGGTCAACGAAACTTGAAAACACGTCCATTCCTTTTGTGAGAATTTGAATTTATTAGAGAAAAGACATCAGGGTAAGTAAAGTCTGACAAAAACATAACTTTACTTTGTAGAAAAGTGTCGTTATTGGTTGCCAGTTGTGTGTAATATTCCTGAAAATTTTGACTTTCGTTACACGGTTAGTCGACATCAAAACATGCTACACAGTGCCGTTAGTTAGGTGGCAAGACCCATCATCCCTGATGGGTCTTATGTGGTAGGAGTACCGTAGCGGCAATGAGATATGAAACCTCAACTAGCCCTGAGAATCACCAGGTCTTACTTGTAGTTGACTAATTCATTAGAGTGTGATTTGGGAAAGCTCCTGCTTGTGAGATACCAAGTCATGAGCTTCTGCAATTATTGCTGGTAATTTGTTCCAAGTGTACTTGGGAAGAAGCTAACATGAATGTAGTACTAATATTAGTACCCCTACTCCTACCTCGTGGACGGGGTACTAACACGAGCCTATGTGTGTCAATGGAGCAAACCGGGTGTGATTCACACCTGGTGCTTCTTTAGCCTAATATAAACAATTCTGAACATGTTCCTTGCATATAATGAAATAAATTGAGTAGTCCTCTTATTTAATACTGGAATTATTGCAAATCATTGTAGAAATATTGTAAAATCTCTTTTACCTTTCTTATCCGATATTTTTGTTTAGATCGTCTGCCATATTAGTTCAAATAATGACTACTTCCGTTCTCAGCCTTGTTTGTTTGTGTGGCATATAAGGACATTGAAGCCTTATTTGGAAACGTAAACAGATGGTAGTAAAACTATGGCGCGGTTTGAGTCGGAAATTCTACGCATTAAAAGTAAACATGGATTATCAGTGATTTTGAAATTCCACCAAGAAGCCAATTTTCGCCACTTGATTGATAAAAAGGATGTATTTGTCCTGCTACCCACTGGATTTGGAGAGGCACCGACATTGTCTTTTCTCAACAAAAACTGGTTTCCGCAATTAATGCAAGTATCCATTCTCCATCTTCATGCGATATGTCATTCAACAATTAATAACATAGCGTAGACTATCCAAATATGGTTTGGTTTGGCAAGCCTTTTTTAGAAAAGGGGTCATGGTGAGAGTCTTGCATTATCTGTCATGGCGGACACGGTGAGGTTAGTGTAACCATGCCAATTTATTTTATCGTGTAAGGGCTTAATAAATTCATAATAAGCCAAACTTCTTTCACAACATGATTATACTTATGTAGTCGATTTCTACACTATTTGTTTTTCTGACTTTAGTGATGATTATTTTTGCTCCATTACATGATATGGGATCAGGTAATAGCCTCAATCACAACAAATCAAGTTAAGGCTATGACATTGTAGCCAACATGAATGGCGAGTTCTCCACTATAATACGAATGCCACTCCCATCTATTTTTACTTCTACGTTATCTTTTCAGAACAGTTTAAACTTATGTATTGATTTACTATGATTATTTATCCTTGTGTTAAAAATGCATCACATATATTTGGCATTGAAATTCGTTGACGGAAAATCCCCAGCAACATGTCAACAAACCGACCTGCTGTGTACTGGCTAGCAAGCTCCTTTGCACCGGCGTGTTGTGGGCCCCATCGCGGTACTGCAGGCCCTTCGCCCAACGTAGAATCACTGTTTTGGTTGATTTCATCCTCTGGCATAGAATTTTGTTTAATGTAATCCGCTCCAGTTTCTGTCATTTTTATGAATTTATCTGCTACCCTTTCTTCCCACTACGGTCTACTTGCTCACCTGATAGCTGCCCCGCACTTAAACTAGGATATACGTTGAATAGATTAAAAACAAAAAATCTGAATATCTCATAATTATTTTTAAATTATTAAAATACTACTTCTTTTCAAAAATATTATTTAAAAGATTAATGTAATAACAAAAACCCAGGAAAGGTTTTCGGCACCGAATGCCATGTGATAATATTGACCTTGACATTGAAGAGGAAAGCACATGCCAACGTGATGCTGATCTAGGATACGCTTCAGATATAGTGAGTTGTCATTTGAAATACAATGTTTCCACCACATTTAAAATTGAATACATTAATAGTTGTTAAGGTAGAACTATTCAGTTTATAAATATTTGACCGGACAGCAGTTGCAGTGTGGCCACACTTATACGGGGTGGGGGAGCAGCGATATAAACATTGAAGTCCAGAGCGTAACACATGGTAAGTCAGAAGAAACTGGGTTTATGAGTCACTCATGCAAGGGTCAAACACTGTTTTATTCTTTTCCAGCTTATAATATTCCGAACTAAGTTAACTTGTGGAATAAACAGAAACATTATGATTACAACATCATCATCCTTGATTTAGCTGCAGGTAGATCAAGGAGGGTGATGTTGTAATTATCACAGGAGTCTGCAGTTTTATCAATAAAGCACGACGAAATTTCTGACAACATGAAATCACCTTATCGGTATTATAATTTAACACAAGGAATGCAAGCGTGACCACAACCCTCCGCTCGATTCGACTTTTCTCACGCGTCTTTTATCGCTTCAGAATCTCAAGAAGACTGAAAAACTACACATATCCATTCAAAAAACAGTAACATACCAACGCATAACTCTCGGACGACCATTGCATGATTCCAATCTGGCGAATTAACCTTTATTTTCACCATTACGGTCACAAACCCTGTAAAACAACTCATTGCAGGAAGTAGCCCATTTCTACCACGGGCTAAATAATGTCATGAAACTAATTTTACAACATAAAATGTTTAACTTGTTTTTTATTTCAGATTGTATCATTTGATAATTTTTGTATAAATTTACAGAACAGAAATATGTAGTTAAAGTTCGGATAGTACAAATAACGGTTGATGACGTCATCACATTTCAAATATTAAAGCCTAGCCGGATGCTGGACCCGGAAGATTGAAAAATGTGCAAACTTAAACAGATAAATGGACTACGACATTAGCTTATCTTTGAAAATGATAGATAAGTGCTTTCCCAATGGAACGCATACAAGCCGGATGAGGGTGGCCTTGATTTCTGGAACCCGTGCATTATTTATCAGACTCTGTACCAACTGGGTCACAGTGGCACACACACACACACACACACACACACACACACACGCGCGCGCGCGCGCGAGAGAGAGAGAGAGAGAGACAGACAGACAGACAGACAGACAGACAGATGATGCAGGTAACACAAAATACTAAAATTATCAGGATTAATGTGTATACAATGCGAGGACAGTCTGAACGCTATCAGCAGCTGTATGTATGCATTCATGTATGTGCAGAGTGAGAGCATTTTTTTTTTACAACTTTTGAAAATAGTAGTAATATAATACTGTAAATAACATTTTCATGATGCACTCATTTTTCTGAGCAAATTAACTAATTGACGGAGTCCACATTATTAAATTTCCCTAGTATTAAAAGAGAACAGATTCTGCGCCGTGTTCGGAACGATTATTAGACCCTAACGCATATTCACTGCAGGGTAGAAACTGGTAGAAATGGTCTACTTCCTGCAATGAGTTCTGTTTTACAGGGTTTGTGACCGTAATGGTGAAAATAAAGGTTAATTCGCCGGATTGGATTCATGCGATGGTTGTCCGAGAGTTATGCGTTGGTACGTTACTGTTTTTTGAATTGATATGTGTAGTTTTTCAGTCTTCTTGAGATTCTGAAGCGATAAAAGACGCGTGAGAAAAGTCAAATCGAGCGGAGGGTTGCGGTCATGCTTGCATTCCTTGTGTTAAATTATAATACCGATAAGGTGATTTCATGTTGTCAGAAATTTCGTCGTGCTTTATTGATAAAACTGCAGACTCCTGTGTAATTATATTGTTTTATATGTTTATTGTTCAAATATAATAAATGGGGTGGTAAGGGTCAGTGGAAACTCGGACTAGTCTGTGACACAATAGACCATGGTATCTTCTCCGTCTCCATCTTGTATTTGGTATTCACGATACAGCCTTACTATGATTAATTTCATCAACAGGACACAAATTGCATATGTAAATGGAAAACATTCCAGCCCAGTAGATCTATTTTTGGTGTTTCAGATGGCTCTGTTCTCAGTACTGTTCTCTTCATTCAATACACTTAGCTGCTCTCAAGTGTCGTAGACATCCAGTGTCTCACCAATTGTATGCTGATGAATATCAAATATACAACTCTAGCTGCTGAACTAAAGTTGAGGCTACCATTCAATGCACAGAGACATGCATTTCTGATGTGAAGTCAAGGATGACATGTAACATGTAGCAGATGAATGATGACAAAACTGCAGCCATCCTGGTCACCATGCAGAAACTTTCTCATTCACATCCTTTACCTCAAACAATAAGTATCAGCAATACCAACATTAAATTCAAACATTATGAAACCTTAGTGTCACTTTTGACAGTACTCTCTCACTACACCAACATGTCATGAACATATGCATGGCAGCATATCTAGAAATGAGACATCTCCATTCAGTTTTCTTTTGGTTGATGCCACCAAAACACGTGTTCCTCAGTACATTCAAGACTTGGCTATTGTAATTCACTTCTGTCTGGTTTGTCTCAGTATCTAATACAGAAACTTCAAACAGTTCACAGCTGCTAAAATTATCCTTAGAGTTCAAAGAACTGGGCACACCTCCCCTGTGCTCTGTAACCTTCACTGGCTTCCCATTAATCCAGAATCTTTTTGCTATGCTACATTTTGTTGACTGGCTCTAGTCCAGTATACCTGTCTTACCTCACCCATATCTGACTGATTTTTAACTTTTCAATCACATACACAAACAGTAATGAGAAAGCTAACCTGGGGGTTTTGTCTTCACGCTAAGGACTTCATCAGCAGACTGATTCAATCTCTACTGACTGTTAACTTCACTCGATGGAATGGTGAACGATGTTAATAGATTGTCCCAGGTATGCAGCAGGTTGTAACGGCCCCCATCCCTGTTCAGCATTGGTTTGTGTGCACGGATGTAGATCGTTTATTTACCCACCCACCCCAAACTAAAACCAGGCTTGTTCTCGTTACAACCTGCCACATATCTGGGACAATCTGTTAACATCATTCACCATTCCATCGAGTGATGTTTACCGTCAGTAGAGATCAAATCAGTCTGCTGATGAAGTCCTTAGCATGAGGACAAAAGCTCCAGGTTAGCTTTATGAATATTGTTTGTGTATGTGATTGAAAAGTTAAAAATCATTGTCAGATATGAATAATAACACTACACAGTTAAGCTTTCACCAGAGTTACCTCACCCATGTTTACACCCATCTAAAAACATGCTTTTCTTTTGACACTTATGTTCCCACTGTTAAACCAAAGTCATATGGACATCGTTCTTTTATGTACCATGGCCTAGCTATGTGGAACAAATTGCTCATTGAACTTAGACATAAGGTCACTGATCTCATTCTATGATGCTCTTAAAACTTGTATATTTTGACGACAAGAACAGTTTTAATAATGCTTACTTCCTTAAATATTGTCAGCATGTTTTTGTTTTGTAATTTCATAGTGTTGTTTTTGTAATGTTGTCATTGTATATGCTTTTATACGTTATCTAATATTGTAAACTGCTTAGTGCTTCTAATGATTAGGCGCTGTACCAAATTTACACACACAGACACACAAAATACAAATCATAGGCAAATTACAGTTCTTTCATGTGAACTGGATCCAGCAAGGGATCATGTGTGTCAGGGATTGATTAAGATGAATGCAATAAACTCACCAAGAACAGTGCAAAACTAGTTTCTAACTAGCCTAAGTGCTTTTGACTCTAAATGAGTCTTTTTCAAAGGCAAATACAAAATACAGACAAGACAAACATTAAGCAAAAGCGTGAGGTTACAAAATTTTACATGACTATTTCTACAGGAATAAAAGCTTGAAAGTTTTGATCTTTCAACTAGTTGGCTTCTACTAGATGCTGATGCTAAATTAAAGTTTCTCTTCCAACATAATCACTTAATTGATCTGCAAAAAAACACCGTTGTTGATATTGTTACATTGTTGAGGTAGAGTAGATTGTTTGTCTTCAGAGTTAATCCTTAATGCCTAATGCAAATGAACTTTTTTCCTCATCTTTAATAATAGTAACTTAAAATAATTTTCCATGTTTGATTGTTGCTGTGTGAGGGTTGTGTCATCTGCTCAACTGTCATCTGCTCAACTTACATCTTGGATTAAAAGTTTTCTTGGTTAGAACATTTCAATTTCCATTTCCCCTGCCAAATTCCTAGCTAATGTGTATTCCAAAGGCTTTGTTATAATATTCCTTTTTGCGGTGTTTAATTGATTTCTGTGGTCTACCTGAGAAAGTTGCTCAATTATAACATTTTTATAATTTGACGCACCAATGCCAGATAAAAAGTGGTGGTCGTGTAAATAAGAAAGGCATAAAAACAAAGGTACTAGGTTAAGCACACATAATTTATAATAGTAAATAAAAAAGGTCAAATATATTTGATAGGTAACAAAGACGTGACCATCACATCTCCTTTATAATTGGTACTTTCGATTCTCATGTTTCTAGTTCAGTGCAATTAATTTGGAAAGGTCTTGTTCTGTACATTTTTGAATTTATTTGAAAATATCCTTTAGCTATCATTCTATACCTGTATGTTGACTAATTTATTATGGCTTGAAGCATATTTCTCCTGTTCATTTTGAATTGTGACTGTTGTGAAAATGGAAGAAAAAGGGAAATTGGACATAAAACTACAAATAATATTAGGAATTGAAGCAGGGCATTCACAAAAACTGAATGATTGATCATGCAGGGAGTGATGTTACTGTTTTCATGAGGCAGTTCAGTGAGAAAATAGATGTCATTACCAATGACAGCAGTGCTACTGATGTTCCCATTGCTTTGGTACACGAAGCATTACATCTGCTTGGGTTTGGTAATGAGGCTGTTGATTTATTGGATCCTATTAATTCTCATAGTGACACTGTCACATCTGTGATTCCAGCAATTGAAGATATTAATTGTGAGCAACTGATGTTTCTGCGAAAGGAAATGTTTATACAAAGAAAGACAGTTTTTACTTTTTCCTTTAATGTTAGATAGCAGCACTGAGAGTTATTGATGGGGGGTTGTTTACATCCCCTCCATCATAACTGTATTGGTTTTGGTCATACTCTCAGTGGGTTACCTCCTTTGGATAACACAATTGCCATAATGATCTACATTTGGTAGTGTGATGCCACCTGGAGAAAACTGTATACTTTGATGATCTGACATGCTTTGTTTGGATTGTATTTGCTACTATCTTTCTCTGCAGTGGCTTTAGTTCAAAATGTCAAGAATTTGCCAGACATGTTGGAGCAATAAGGATTTGTTTTGTGATGGAGCACAAAGCTGGTGATGTTAAAGGTAGCATATGGCAAGCATCACAGTATATCGAGATGTCAAAATAAAATGCATTGGAGCCACCATTCACAATATGCTTCTTTTACCCTTGTGTATGATTTGATTTCATACTGTAAAAAGAGAAGTATGCTTGGATTCATTCAGAATCATTGCATAGTAATACATGAAGACTTTGAAATAAGGTTTAGATGACTGAGGGTTAAAAAAACAATAAAAAACATCATTATGGAGTATGAGCTGCAAGGAACATTGGTATTGGCCCAGAGTTGTTGGACTATGTATGTATTAAAACTGACATCCTACAAAATGTACGTCTGTCCACAACTTAAATGCTGTGCAATGTATGGCAGCCTTAGAAGAAAGCTTGATAAAATAAACTAGAAAGATAAAATAAGCTAGAAAGAGTCCATGATCAGCTGCATATTTTGTGCTGTGGTTGTGGTAAATCTAATTCTGGCATTTTTCAGAGATATTTTTATGTAGATGAGCTATCTTTTGAGTAATGAACAAAACATATTAGGATAACATTGGCTATCTTTTGAGTAATATATACAACATATTAAGATAGCATTGGCTATCTTTTGATTAATATACACAACATATTAGGATAACACTGGCTATCTTTTGAGTAATAAACACAACATATTAGGATAACATTGCCTATCTTTTGAGTAATAAACAAAACATTAAGGTAACATTGGCTGTCTTTTGAGTGATAAACACAACATATGATAACTTTGACTATCTTTTGAGTAATATACACAACATATTGGGATAACATTGGCTATCTTTTGAGTAACAAACACAACATCTTAGGATAACATTGGCTATGTTTTGAGAAATAAACACAACATAGGATAACATTGGCAGTCTTTTGAGCAATATACACAACATATTAGGATAACATTGGCTATCTTTTGAGTAATAAACACAACATATTAAGATAACATTGGCTATCTTTTTTGTAATAAACACACCATTCAAAAACTACATGAGCAATACAGCTATTTGCAAATTAATGGCACCATAGTCTACAATGGTAATTCTTAGAACAAAGAAGAATTACCTGATCTGTTGACCAGTATGCAAAATCAGTCATCTACTAATGCAGCTTGCTAAATTCAATCCATTTAGATGGGCCAAGTTTACCGGTAGTATTTAAGCCATAATCTGTTGAACAGAATATTTCTTGCCAGTTTGTCCACTCGTTTTTTAGTAAAATTAACTAAAGCTTTTTTCTTGTATGTAAAACACCTTACTTTGTTTGCATAGTTATAATTATCATTGTAAAAAAGCTAACAGAAATTACAGTTATAGCTGCCATACTTAAGATGGGGGTGCCTAAATTCAAAAATGAAGGTAAATGAGTGATTATAGAGGAAAATGAATGAATAATCAACAAAAAGAATTTAATATAACATTTAAAAAGGGAATGACAGTATACTAGAATGAATATGTAAAATAATTGTTAGTGTTACATGTGTTAATTAAAAGATGCTTGTGCTAGTTAATAATGAACATTGTATTGCTAAGTGTATTTTTGCATAATAACTTTTATTCTAGACCATCCAAGTTTGTTTGTATAGGGGATGAGCTTTAGGAATGGAAGAGGCCTATTGAATTTAGGATCAAATGTCATGGTCATCTTGGGATAAAATACCCAAAGGACTTTGCAGAATACCTTGGAGCCCTACAGTAACTCTAAGAAGAAAATAATGTTTTTTGTTTATTAAATTAGTGTGTAAAGCACATACATAGGAGTCTTTTAAACACGGTAGGCATACAACGTTACATTAAGGTATTATTGTTTTCCTGTGAGAAATAATTTTATTGTTAGATTTTGAGAAAAGAAAAATTAGCATCCATAATATCATGTGGTATCCCATTAGATTATCAGAGTTCAAAATATGGTTGCCAAGACACAGTTGTACTTTAGCCCTTGGGCTCCAGGCATAAGATTGGTCTTACACTAATTGAAGATTATTGGCATTGTACAGTGTACATCAGAGTGTATGAAAACATGAAAAAATTACCTATATCCATGAACTCTATTTTCAAGTATACTCATGCTGACTTACAAGTCAACCATTGGTTTATAAAGATGTAATTTTCTGCACAGTTTAGAAGAAGATTGTTTAGCATGCTTCATTAGATAATACTTGCCTACATTATTTTCTTTCAGATTTATCCAAATAGTGAAGGAGTTTTCAAATGGGTGCACCTTTGTCCTACAGTCAGTTGCAATGGCTGCAGTCAAGCCTGAAAATATCTTTAAGGATACTTCATTCATACACTGCTAAGCCACTTAAACCACACAAACCAAAGGCAGAGGGAAATCAGGTATTACTGTATTAGCAGCATTTGATGTTAGCTACGATAATTGATCCAAATATTCGAAACCTCCATTTTAAATAGTATAAAAATTATCCACGCAGCAAGGACTTATTTGTTTATTTTTAAAGGCAATGTAAAAAAAATTTTAAACTTGTGGTAGAGTAGTCAACTCCAAGAAACTGGTTTAATTACCTTAATTAACATGTGGATTAACTGATAGCATTGTCAGTAGGCAGCAAAAAAAGCAGCTGAAATGCTTCACAACTCCAGATTAGGCAGAACAATAAACAAAGTGGGCCATGAGCTTCTTAAAGGTAATGATAAAGAAAAAATGTCCTTTTATCTTGAGACAGTTGGCAGAATTAATTAACAAATCACTTTGGTAATTCAGTAGTCCTCAGCATTGTATCAGGCTGATGTGATTGCAGGCTTTTATATATATTGCTAGAGAGCATACAAAGGGAGACAAACCAGTTATGCATATCCATTTCTATTCACACCAAAGGGATCAACTTGTGTGATGTAAAGTTATATATATATATATATATATATATATATATATATATATATATGGGTTATCATCTTTATTTTCCCATTTCCAGTACACTAAATTGGGTTGGGAAGAAGTTGTGCTACAAACATAAACAGACATGACAATATCGGCATTTATAAACAAAGCCTGAGAAAACACCAGCAGGAAAAAAAAATGGCAGATGAGTCCAATAAATTGGAGGCAATTATGTAACTTCATATATATCTTCCGTATGGTATATCATGTCTTTTATTTCAATTCGTACATAATACCTATTTTTACCCATACAGATATGTGCCTTCATACATGTAAAAGATAGGAAAAACACAGCTGTCAATTCAGATTTATGTTAGTTAAAGTTTTACATCATGCTAAATTATCATTTTGGAGAAATGTCATATGTGCAAGTTAAGAATAAAACTTTGTATGTTACTCCTATCCAATTTATTGTTGAACATCCATACAGGAGCTGAATGAAAATGTGCGCAACTTCTTGTTCACACGATTGTACTTGATTCCCCTTGCACTAGTAATAGTTAAGAACAATATCAACTTTCTTGACCCAAACTGCCATTGTATATAACCATAGCGATTGATAATTTTCATCTGGAAATATTTTTATGACAATTAATGTTAGATCACTCAAAAATCATAATTGAATAAACTTTGTTATAACTGTATTATGATTAAATTTTAAAAATAAAATTAGTTTTTAAATTTATATCCTTAAATGGCTACATGACCTGTGTGACTTTTACTATTGAGATGGTTTTAGCACTCAGCAGTTGAAACATAGAAATGGTCTCATCTTGGGTTCCTGGAAATTCTTTTCAGCTTCTGGAGTCATTATCTTGAAGGAACTCTTGTTGTGAGAGTTATTGCTATTATTGTCCAGTAGCTGAATGTAAGACAGGCTTGTGTGAATGCAACTTGTCTTGCAGTTTTATATGGATTGCAGTGAAATTTCATGCATATTATGTCATTATTAAAAACTGTATGTATTGACAAAATCTATGTGCTTTCTAGAATTTTTTTGTTGTTGGAGTTACAGCCCTTCCTGACTTGCAGCTGGATGAAGTATATGACAGAATTTGTGAATGTTTCTCTTACTCTAGTTTTCAGTAGATTACAGTGAAACTAAGTACAAAATGTGGCTATCATCAAAAGATATATGCTGACCAATCATTGTTCTTGCACTATTTTAGGAAGAGTCGTGACCTTTGGTTAAACTATAGACTCATCTCAGTCATGGTTAAGGAGTGAAATATGAGATGCAGGTGTATTTTTATATCAGAAAATCTGCTCACCATTCCTCTAGTTTAATCTACTTACCTCTGGTGTACATTTTATCCTTGTGTTGTTTTTTAAGTATACAATGATACTAGTGGAGTATCACAGTTGAAATCATATCTTTGATAACTCTTAGGCGATTAAATAAATAGCTGTCATGCTTACAATTGCTTGAAATTAAAACTTGTTAATCTGTGATAAATCAGGGATCACTATTTTGTTTTCTATTTTTACATGAGGTAAAAACATTGCTGTATAAACTATAAGTTTCAGACATTGAGAAGTTTGTGAAATTTTTTGATGGATTGCAGATTATTTATTAGGTGAAACCTTGAACATTCTCACATAAATGTTATTTGAAGGATTCTGGGCATGTACATAGTGTTAAAAGGGTCCATTGGTTTTCATGAGTTATTTACAAAAATAAAGAAAAATAAATTTAGTTGCAGTTATACAACAAAATTTGACCAATTAAATGGGCTCCAAGACCATACCATTGATATAAAAGGGGTGGCAGTATACTGGGGAGATATAATAAACTGAGTAATAATAATGAAACAAAATTTCACCTATTAAATTTGATTCAAGGCTATACCCATGTTTTCAGAGGGGTGGCAGCATACTGGGGAGCCCTGTATGAAGTGACCATCTATAATAAATTGAGTAGCAATAATAAAAAAAATTTAACCAATTAAATTGGATTTAGGATCACACCCATATAAAAGAGACGATGGCATTCTGAGGAGCTCTGTATTGAGGGGCCACTGTATATATTTGTACATCAGATTATGTGAAAACTGTGAAAGTGTCACAGTCCCATCAGCAAAGTGTTAGACAAATAGTGCAGGGTGGAGCGCATCATGATTCACACATGCCAAGTCTCAGTATAGATCAGAAGTCAGCAGGGTCATCTGCAGGTGTTAAACTTTATTGATGGTATTTAAAAGGTCTGTTATGTATCGCCCCCACTTTGTTGGGGGTGGGTTGTAGTGGAATTTGGTTATCGTTATCTAGAGGGTGATTGCCTTTGGTGTTATTGCCCAGATCGAGTAAATATCAATATAAAATGTGAAACTTACAGGTGGAATAGATAGAGATCTGAGCAGATATATAAAACAGAATGACATGAGCCCCCATACATGAAATAACAATTTAATCAATTACATAAACAACCATCATAATGCATTACATTAGGAAGATACGCTTCTTTTTTAAATAAATCATTCACTGAATTTCAAACACAAATATACTTATATAAATAGCCGATCTGTTGTAAATGATAGAATTAGTTCATCATAGAATCGAGTGAACAATCAAAGTCATTGCCTTGTACAACTTCATAACCTGATTATTTCTGGTTCATTCCAGATTCACTGTGGTTGTTATTCTTCATCCTTTCCACTTTTCTTTTCACTTCTCCCAGCTGTCTATTGTCTTGCCTCTTTTGGCCCTTGAACTTTGTGTGGGTAGGTGGATATGTAAGTACATGATGCATAGATACTTCAATAGGTAGGTTCATGGATACATCCCGTGGAGCTATTTCACCTTCCAAAAATAAACAAAGAAGCAACCTAAATCTTCTGTCAGATATCCTGCTGGGAATAGATCATTACTGCCCCTCTTGTTATGTCAGATATCATTCTGTCGGAATTCAAACAGATACCAAAGGCTATCTGGTCAAGCTAAGCATGGCAGACCATAAACAAACCTGGTTTAGTAAGAATAATGTACTTCCTAATGGCTAATTCAACCTGACTCACATTAACATCCCCCGAGACATCAGTTCCGGTCTCATCTCAATTACACAAATGAATGAATGAAATTCATTACATGGCTTAACTACGTTATTTCTAGCGAATACACACATTCAAGTCTCTAGCATATATGAAATCTCACTTCATGGTTTAACAACATTAATTTCAGTCAATACGCACTCAAGTCTTTATCATAACGTGAAATCATCTAAGGTCGGTGAATTCACACGGATTCTCATAACTCATATCAACTAAGGTAGGGTATGAAATTCTTAGATACATATTTTCCTATAACAATCAAGACGACACATTCAAACAATTCGTCAAACTTATATAAAGAATATCATTGTACGGATTCATATAGATGAACTCACACAGTTGTATTCATATCAAGAAAATTGATCTTCAAATCTAAACAAATAAATTCATGCAGATATAAGAAAATAAATCAAACAAATCATTATATTGATATCAACGAATTACATGAGACTGGCGCAAACACCTTTCTTTTAAGCTTCGCTCGCTTCTACCGCCAAAATTGTGTCCATTGACTTTCCAGACAGCCAATCCCTTGGATAATTATTTATGAGTGAATTTCTTCAAAATTCAAACTCAGAGTCTCCTACATTTGTTTTCTCTTGCAGAAAAGTGTAGACTGACTAAACTTTTGTGATGGGACATATTAAAACCAAGAATTTCCGTGTGGGAATCACACCTCTTATTTAGCATAACCAATCCGGATTAAATATCTCTCCCGCCTTTTTTCTAGGTGCCAAAATTGTAGTCTGCGTGACCTCGAGATTCCCAAATAATTAATCCTGGACATTTTCAAAATCTGACAATTCTGATACAAGATCAGTCTGATGGTTAAATAAACAAATGTTTAATTAAGAATTGTTTCTCTCCTGACACAGCCATTACAAATCCATGCATTATTGTGATTTAAACACACGCCGGTCCCCATAAATCTAATTAATCGTTCACCTGCCCAAATTAATGTGCTCTTCATAGATCGACAGAAATATGCACCCTTACAAGGTCAAACCATGGAATTTCATTTGTCATGGAAGTGAATTTTAGTAAAGTTTGTGCTGAAAAAGACAAAGCAAATCTGGTCAATATTACTTTCTAATTACTGTTAATTTATTTATATTCCTGGTGTACATTTTCTTAGATTTGCCAAAGGAAAGAGATTTTTGTTGGTACTTAAATGCATGGACATGGGAAGGGGGCTTTTTTTCCAGACAGATATTGTTGGTATTTAAATGCATGGACTCGGGAAGGGGTTATTTTGTTTCCATAGACTGATCATTGTTGGTATTTAAATGCATGGACTTAGGGGAGGGGTCTTTTTTTTTCTGTAGACAGATCATTATTGGTATTTAAATGCATGGACTTGGGGAGGGGTCTTTTTGTTTCCATAGATCATTGTTGGTACTTGAATACATGGACTTGGGAAGGGATCTTTTTGTTTCCAAAAACAGATCATTGTTGGTACTTGAATGCATGAACTTGGGGAGGGATCTTTTTTCCAAAAACAGATCATTGTTGGTACTTAAATGCATGGACTTGGGGAGGGGTCTTTTTGGTTTCATAAACTGATCATTGTTGGAACTTAAATGCATGGACTTGGCAAGGGGTCTTTTTGGTTTCATAGACAGATCATTGTTGGAACTTAAATGCATGGACTTGGCAAGGGGTCTTTTTGGTTTCATAGACAGATCATTGTTGGAACTTAAATGCATGGACATGGGGAAGGGTCTTTTTGGTTTCATAGACAGATATTGTTGGTATTTAAATGCATGGACTTGGGAAGGGTCTTTTTGTTTCCACAGACTGATCATTGCTGGTATTTAAATGCATGGACTTGGGAAGGGATCTTTTTGTTTCCATAGACTGATCATTGCTGGTATTTAAATGCATGGACCTGGGAAGGGGTCTTTTTGTTTCCATAGACTGATCATTGTTGGTACTTAAATGCATGGACTTGGGAAGGGGTCTTTTTGTTTCCATAGACTGATCATTGTTGGTACTTAAATGCATGGAATTGGGGAGGGGTCTTTTTTTGTTTCCAAACATCATATTTGTTTGTTCTTTAAACTCATTTTGTTTGTTCTTTAAACTCATGGTGTAGCAACCACAAAATCCAAAACACCACCACAAAAATATTGAATTCAGTGCACTGATTTGAAATTTATATGGTTTGAATTCATTAATTAAAATCTGCATGGCTTGAATTTTAATTAATTTGTTTTGTTTGCATTATCCAGACAGTAAAGTTTTTAGACTTCAAGCGGGTTCAGATTTCTGGTGGCAAGGGTGGTGATGGAATGATGTGTTTCTCCAGCCTTTATAAGAAGGAATTTGCAGGACCAGATGGTGGGGATGGAGGAAATGGAGGCCACGTCATAGTGTCAGGTAGAAAGGCCTGTCATATTTTTATTTTTTAAGAAGAGTGGATTTAGCTTGATACCCAGTTTCAGGTCATCTGTGCATAGACTGGTGAATTATTGTAGCTTCAAAGTTTGTTTGTAATCCACAAAATGTTCCCATTTTATGTCAGTGATTTGGATTATCTGATCATTTTATAAAGTGCCTTCATCCAGTTTCATGATTGGTCCCCATTTTATGTCAGTGATTTTAGTGTCTGATCATCTTATAAAGTGCCTTCATTCAGTGTCATGATTGATCCCCATTTTATGTCAGTGATTTTAGTGTCTGAATATTTTATAAAATTCCTTCATCCAGTGTCATGATTGATCCCCATTTTACATTTGTGATTTTAGTGTCTGAATATTTTATAAAATTCCTTCATCCAGTGTCATGATTGATCCCCATTTTACATTTGTGATTTTAGTGTCTGATCATTTTATAAAGTGCCTTCATCCAGTTTCATGATTGATCCCCATTTTATGTCAGTGATTTTAGTGTCTGAATATTTTATAAAATGCCTTCATCCAGTGTCATGATTGGTCCCCATTTTATGTTAGTGATTTTAGTGTCTGATCATTTTATAAAGTGCCTTCATCCATTGTCATGATTGATCCCCATTTTATGTCAGTGATTTTAGTGTCTGAATATTTTATAAAGTGCCTTCATCCACTTGTCTTGATTAGTCCTCACTTTATGTTAGATTTTAGTGACTGAACATTTTATTAAGTGCCTTCATCCAGTGTCTTGATTGGTTCCCAGTTTATGTACTAACAATGCACCACTTGTATTCTTTTTGCAGACTTTTTTCTCCGTGAGAAATCCATGGAATTTGCCATGATTTTATTTCATTATCGTGTAAACTGAATAATTTACTCGAAAGGTAAAAAGAGAGGCAATACAATTTCACTTTTAAATAAGAACAACATAAATGGGTCACTAAAAACAATGTACAGGATTGAATTTTGGCTGTCTTCAACCTTAGAACTTTTGATCTTTTATTAATAACAGTATCATAGGGAGGAAAATGTAAAACAAAGTCCTGATTTAACAGTCAATTCAGATTAAAGTTATTTGGTCAGCAACAAAGCTGCAATTGATGTGCATCAAATTGCACAGAAACTTTTTGAAAAATTAGTATTTTATATACTCCTGTATGGTCCAGGTTGGAAAGTAATTTTACCAAGGTTGGATAGTTTTGTAAGCTTGCAGATTTCATGCATGAATATACGTCAATGAAGATCATATTATGATGAAGCTGTATTTTGTAGAAATGCATTATTACTGTATATACTCGTATAAGACGAGTCTAACTGCAGACTGCACAGACCCAGATCTGCCGTTGCAAAATGTGCCAGCAGATCATGGTCTGTGCAGTTTGTTAAGACTAGAACAAACAACATAGACCCTTATCCATAGGACCATTATGCTACAGGATCTCTCTTGTTTGCAATTTGAATTGACTTAAAAGTGGGTATATACAAAATACAGGTAGTTAGGTAAGTGTATAAGAACCTTCCTAGTTCATAAAATATTTATAGTGTTAGTATTTGTAATGTTCATGCTAGGAATGAAAATGTTTTTAACATGTATTAAAAAAATACCTACAGTATAGAAGATAATTGAATTTATCATCTATATCAGTGGTTTTTAACCCATGGGTCACAACTCTAAACTGAGTCGCAATGCTGTTTTGAGTGGGTCGCTGAGGTCAACCATATGATTTGAAATCTCCTACCCAGATGTTTCTTTTAGCATTGGATGGGTGGCAAGGCTAACATCACAAACCTGTTCTGGGTTGCTGCACAAAAAGGTTGAAAACTGCTGATCGAAATTATCCAAACAACAAAAGAAACATTTGTAATTTAGCTTGTTAAATGTTCAAGAAGTTAGTTTCCAAAATTTTGAACTTAATTTACAAGTATACATCTGAATCTACATTGGTATACACTAAGTGACTGAAGTGATAAGGAAAAATATCTTTCTGCTTACAAATGTTTCGGAAATAACTATTAGTGTGCCATCTATGGTCATTTCATTAGCTGTCTTCTTCAGAAGTAACTATTAGGATACCATCTACTGTCATTTCATTCAGCTCTCTTCTTCTCAAGCATCAAGGAGTAAGAAGTCCCTGAACCATGTTCCAAGCATTATAAAAGCTGAGGATGGTGAAAAAGGAAAGTCCAAGAATTGCTATGGAAAAAATGCTGAACACATTTATATTGAAGTATGTATGACAAACAATGTACTTTAATCAACATATAGACAAATATGGAATGTCAAGTTTCATTTATTGTAGCTTTAGCCATGTGAATATTTATCTTTTACAGATCTAAGAAAAATTATAAATTTTCTTTATTTCCTGGACAGAAAAGAGTTATTCTAAAAATTGTTCAAATAATCAGTCTTTATAAATAGTTCCCTGATATATACATTGTCTTTTGTGTACCATTTTATTTTTCCTGGACAGAAAAGAGTTATTCTAAAAATTGTTCAAATAATCAGTCTTTATAAATAGTTCCCTGATATATACATTGTCTTTTGTGTACCATTTTATTTTTGGCTTGCCATTAATGTTAATATTTGCTGAAATTGTATCAGACTAATTAGTAATGGGTGTATTTTTATCTCGAATGGTACTACCCATCAAGGGCAGAAAGTGGATCATGCTCAAGAAATTATCTTAAATGTTAGAATTTAGCAAACTTTCTCAGACACTGTTGTAAGTACAGTCAGCAAGTTTGCTGGGTGTATTTGTATTAGGAATATTAATTGCCAAAGTGACCTGCTGTTAAGGTCACAATGATTATTCTTTTCTTGGTCTACTGTATGGGCTTCCATATTACAATGTGGGGAGGGAGTAATAATAAGAATAGGTTTGTTCCTGACCAGGAGAAGTCTTGTATTCTTTTGCAAAAATATGTTAAAGCCAAGAATTCCAGCTGTCAAAGAGGGATCAGTTGCAGAAAAAAATACATGAAAAATCATAATTTAGTTGATCATGTGTTTAATGTGATGAGTTAATTAATGGAATTTTGAAGGATTGCGGAAGTCAGCCACAGAGTACTGTTTGCAGCTCTTGGTTGTATCATATCCTGTCAGATAAATCAGATACATTTTGCATATTGCCCAAATTATCTCAAAAACACATGTACCATTGATTCTCTCCTTGCACCGAACATCCATTAAGATAAAACTAATTTGTAACATCAGTAATGTCAAAATAAAGTGGTAGATGTGCACTGTATAAACAGGAGTTTTATGGCATGGGTGCTCAGAACAGTGCCTGGAGTCAGTAGGGTACTTCATTTATTAACAGTGCATGGAGTCAGAAAGGTACTTTATGTAAGAACAGCGCATGTAGTCATTAGGGTACTTCATGTGTTAACAGTGCATGGAGTAGGGTACTTCATGTATTAACAGTGCATGGAGTCAGTAGGGTACTTCATGTATTAACAGTGCATGGAGTAGGGTACTTCATGTATTAACAGTGCATGGAGTCAGTAGGGTACTTCATGTATTAACTTTGCATGGAGTCAGTAGGGTACTTATGTATTAACAGTGCCTGGAGTCAGCAGGGTACTTCATGTAAGAACAGCACCTGGAGTCAGCTTCAGACCAATTTATAAGCAATAAACATTTGGTGCAAGGTTACAGGTAAAGTTGCCATTTCCAGGCATTAAATTAACCGTCTATTCGGTATCATCTTGAACTATATCGATGACTTTGGCCACATGCATAATATATTATGTTTAAGAACAAGCCTATGAATATTTCATATAGGATTGACAATTATTGCAAGCATGCAGTCAGTGATTTACTCCATTCTGGCATAAAAATAATACATTTGAGAACAAAAATAACCTTTGCACATGTCATGAAAAAGGTCAGTGCATCCATGTAAAATTTAATCCAGGAGGTAATATTCCAACAGTTAATAACAGTATTCATATGTTCTCAAATGGTCTAGCTAGATGAAATATCAACGGATTGATGAAGCCAGTTTATACATTTACATGTCAAAAGCCAATGTCTGCCAAGATCAGATATCAAGGGATTGATGAAGCCAGCATATACATTTACATGTCAAAAGCCAAAGTCTAGCTAGATGAGATATCAAGGGATTGATGAAGCCAGCTTATACATTTACATGTCAAAAGCCAAAGTCTAGCTAGATGAGATATCAAGGGATTGATGAAGCCAGCTTATACATTTACATGTCAAAAGCAAAGGTCTAGCTAGATGAGATATCAGGGGATTGAAGAAACCAGCTTATACTTGTACATGGTCTAGCTGTACATGGTCTAGCTGCACATGGTCTAGCTGTACATGGTCTAGCTACATGTCAAAAGTCAAGAGAAAAAGTTTGCAACCTTTACTGTTGAAGCCCTAGCTTTTGTCATAATTGTGCAGAACTCAAATCTAATAGGAGATTTGTTTGTTGCTTGGTTTTAACAGAACTTTTGACACATTGTTTCCTATATCGTGCCAGGTGGAAATGAAAGCATTTTGACACATTATTTCCTATATCATGCCAAGTAGAAATGAAAGCTAAGTGCCTTTCCCAAGGACTCATTGACACAGCTGACCCAGGCTGGCCTGGGAAAGTATTGAACCTGTGCTTCTTGGATTATGAGTTCATCACTGTACTGTGGTTCCTTTATCCAAGATGTAAAATTGAGATGTAGAATTAGGAACAGTTATTAATTTAAATTTTGTTAATTTAATCTTCTTTGTTTCCAGCAAAATCATTGTTTTTTTGTAGGTGCTTATTTTTGTGGATTTCATAGTTGGTACAGACTGCAAATTTTAAGTCCAACAAACTTTGATCCTTATATGAAAACAGCAGAACCTTTTCCCTGTCCATGAATATTGATCCTTATATGAAACCAGTAGGACCCTCACCCAATCGAAGAACAAAGATCCTTTGGTGTAAACAGCAAGGCCCTTTCCAAATTCATGAACAAAGATACTTGGGTGTAAACAGCAAGGTCTTTTCCAAATTCATGAACAAGATACTTTGGTGTAAACAGCAAGGCCTTTTCCAAATTCGTGAACAAAGATACGTTAGTGTTAACAGTAGGGCCCTTTCCCAATCTATGAAATATGATCATTCTATGAAAATAGTAGGACCCTTTCCTAATCCATGAACTATGATAATTGTCTGAAAACAATAGGATCCTTTCATAATCCATGAACAGTGGTCCTTTAGATGAAAACAGTAGGACCCATTCCTAATCCATGAACAATTATCCTTGTATGAAAACAATAGGCCTCTTTCCTAATCCATGAAAAATGATCCTTTTATGAAAACAATAGGACCATATCCCAATCCATGAACAATGATACTTCTGTGAAAACAATATGACCCTTTCCTAATCCATGAACAGTGATCCTTTTATGAAAACATAGGACCCTATCCCAATCAATGAAAAATGATCCTTTTGATGAAAACAAGAGGACCCATTCCTAATCCAGAAACGATGATCCATTCAATGAAAACAATAGGACCCATTCCTAACCATGAACAATGAAACTTGTATGAAAACAATAGGACCCTTTCATAATTCATGAACAATGATACTTGTATGAAAACAATAGGACCCTTTCTTAATCCATGAACAGTTATCCTTTCAATGAAAACAATAGGCCCCTTTCCTAATCCATGAACAATGATACTTGTATGAAAACAATTGGACCCATTTGTAATTCATGAACAATGATACTTGTATGAAAACAATAGGACCCTTTTGTAATCCATGAACAATGATACTTGTATGAAAGCAATAAGCCCCTTTCCTAATCCATGAACAATGATACTTGTATGAAAACAATAGGACCCATTCCCAGTCCATGAGCAGTGATCCTTATATAACAACAATAAGACCCTTTCCCAATCCATGAACAGTGATCCTTTTATGAAAACAATAGGACCCTTTCCTAATCAAAGAACAAATGATCGTTGTATGAAAACAATAGAACCCTTTCCTAATCAGAGAACAAATGGTCCTTGTATGGAAACAATAGGACCCTTTCCCAATCCATAAATTTAAGTACCAGTCAAATGTTACATGTTGGAAATCTACAAAATCTGATATTAACAAAAATAAAGGAATTCATAGTAATTTCCAAATTCATTTTTCAAAATATAACTGCTTTGGATATTACATAATATAATCTTTTCAGGTTCCAGTGGGTACAGTTATAAAGGATGAATTTCAACAAGAGATAGCCAATCTCGATACTGAGGGAAACTATGTTGTCGTGGCAAGAGGTGGTGCTGGTGGCAAGGGAAATCGCTTCTTCCTATCCAATGAAGTGCGAGCTCCAGCGTATGCAGAAATGGGAGCAGAGGGGGAGAAAAAAACAGTCTACCTGGAACTAAAGACCATGGCACATGCTGGTCTGGTATGGAGAAATGGATTTTTAATATTTCATTTACATTGTATATGATGGCAGAGAATAGTCAATTTCCAGATTACTTTCCATGTGCAACTCCCTAGTGACTTTGTCACATCTTGGGCTTTAACAACAACTCTGTTGCATAGCATGCATCACAAAGGGGAATTTGAAATGTTTTACCAATTGAGTAGATTCAAGATTTAAGTAAGTAAAGGTTACCTGTGGATAATTTCCTATTCATACACAACTGTAGACTCACAAAATTGGTTATTTATCCTTGCATAATCCAGGCTAATAGATCATAATCATTGCTGACAGAAGAGTAATATAGGGGAGGGAACTCTATCTTGAAAAGTTTTGTTAAGCTCATACCTACAACATGGCTGTATCACACAGAGAAAATTGGAGCTAAGTGCCTTTTCCAAGGACACAATGAGACAGCCTACCTAGGCTGGCCTGGGTGGATGTTGAACACACGACTATTGTATCACGAGTCCAATGCTTTGCCAACTGATGCCGATCCAACTTTATAGAAAGCTTCCTGGCATGACATCATTTCCAATTTGTACAAATGATGCCATTCTGATATAAATTACCAAAAATAGGAAAAGATTTTAAACAACTTTGTCTCCAAAATGGTAGAATTGAATAGGGCAAAACATGATAGAAAGCATCTTGACCTTTTGGTGTTATACAGGTGCTATTGATCTGCTGTCAGATTTGGTCACCATTACTAAAAACCCAAAAAATGTAAACAGTATCTTCCCCAAACTGCTCAGCTAAATATGACCAAATTTGATTGCATTCTTATTTTATTAAAAGGGTTTCCAATTGATGCAATTTACATCGATTTGCCATAAAGTATTGCCACTGCTACTAAATATGGATAATCCTTTAAATGGTGACATCTGAAAGACCACTCAGCAGAAGTTGTCCTTTACAGCAAACATTCTGTCATAAAGTTATTTAATTTATACAGATGATGCCTACAAGGCATCAGATATGGTTGTTGTTACTCAGAATAGAAAAACTTTTATTAACTCATCCTAAATAACCAGATAAAAGAAGTTGGCCATAATGGACAGAAACTTTCCTAGCTTAACCACCATTTAGATTTATATGACTGATGTCATTTCACCGTCAAATGTGGTTGCTATTAAAAAAGTAGAAAAATATTTTCGAAACTTTAGATTGAAAGACTTTTAAAAATGGTACTAGCAGCTACCTTACTTGGTTCTCAGCATTAAGAGGTTAGAGTTAGGACTGGTCAGTCTTTTGTTAGGATAATGTGACTGGGTGGGACATGGTGCCACATGTCTGCGTCATGATTCCCAGTGCTAGTTGGTTCTATATAAAAATAGTGCTGCTGAGATGTTGAAGATGGTCATCACAGTGACCATTTTGAAAATCTTGTTATCACTGCTTCTGATCAGTTGGTATTCAGGGGTCAAGCTAGACTTAAATTTTAGGGAGAAGTGACTTCTCCTTTTGGTCAGAACAGGGAGAAGTGGGAGCTAAACAAGGAGAAGTGGGAGCTAAACAGTGAGAAGTGAGACCAAAGCAAGAAACACAACATATATATATATATATATATATATATATATATAGCTGCATTATCTTATTTTAATGATGTGCTCTATTTCTCAGTATGCTTTTAACGGTCTTAAGCAATGCCTTATTTTCAAGTTGAAAAATATGTGTTATATGTTAGTATCAACATATTTTGTACGCGTATAAAAAAATTTATATTCATACCCATTCAATTCATACTTGTAGTATATGTGTGTTTGAATTGAAGTAAATGCAGTGTGTTTTGGCCATATGACTTAAAAAAGCACATCAGAAGCTATACATTGTAATTAATTTTAACTGATAGCTGTAACAAGATTAGAGTCTTGTAACTGCAAGTTGGTAAAAATGCTTAATAAACTACCACTTAATTATTTTATTTTCTACAAGTTTTGTGTAAAATTGCAGTCAAAAAGATTTCGAGCATTCTTTGAAACAACCCCCTAATACATGTACATAGCAATAGATGCACAAGTGACTTAAAACCATACTCTTCGTCCTGATTTCATTGTTCCCGATAAAACATTACTGTAACTATTCATAGACAACACACTGAAGCACTAAAGTCGATATATAACTAAGCTGGACCCTTTTTTCCCCAACCGAAAATCCAAGAATTCGTATTGCACAGTGCGAGTGCATCTATTTTTAGAAAGAGGGCTTTTCTTAATATAACTACTCACTTTCTTGCTTCGTTACAAAAATTCATTAATAAGACTGCATATTTATGGTTGTATTATTTGTCTACCTACTGGTAATAACGATATGCATTGGGTAAATAGTATTTGCTTCATTACTATATATATTTTTCGTATTTTCACGAAAATTAATTACGGTTAGTCAGAAAACAACCTTGACCTTGCAGCATTGTTTCGAATTCCACAACAGAGATTGTCACGTTTCTGACCTACATTATTAAATATATAGGCTAAATCTCCAATCACATAATATTTAAACTTTGTTTTCATTACATTATATATTTTCCTGAACCTATTTGCCCAATTATTTACGAATACAGACAGTTTAATGAAGTGGTATATCATATACGCAGCGATGTCTGCCATTACAAGTTCATTTACGGTTTCAAACTGATTTTATACAGAAAATACGCAAATACGGCCATTAAAATACCCATTTATTAAAAAAAGAAAGAAATTAGAAAACGCTCTTCACCGATCATATTTTTTAAAAGCAAATTACTATTTGCATATTGATGTTTAAATTTCGAAACAGAATTTGGGATATTTTCATCATAGCACATTGTGCCCAACTTCATGAAATCAAGCAGTGATATCTTGCTCCAGAAAGGGTTAATGGTCAGTTAGCTATTAAAACTTGCATCTGAATGTACAAGAATTTCTTTGTCGCCGTAAGCTGATTGGTATTAACACCACGTAAATACATTTGTCCTTGGGTTACAACTGTGCCAGAACTTACTGGCTACAGCGAGGGGGCATCTCAAAGTCGTAATCTACAGTCATTTTACATCCGAAAAATCAGAGGGCGAAGTCGTTTTCGCTTTCCTAACAGAAGAAGGCGAAGTTTACATTTCTCAGGCGACTTTTTCGCCCACTTTGCCTGGTAGCGTGACCCCTGGGTATTATAAGCAAGTGGTTTTCACTGAGAGACCTTATGATATCTAGCTGTTGGTAATTGAAATTAGTGCCAGTCTGACTTTTGATATGGCCACCACAATTGCCATGTTGAAAATCTTGTGGCTACTTCTGATGCCAGGTCATATCAATCTTGTGCTTTCACCAGATAACTTCTAATGGAAATGTTGCCTATCTGATTTCCAGTATGGTCACCATGGCTGACATCTTGAAACTCTCTTTATTGTTCCTTCTCCAAAATGGAAAGTCATATCAGCACGGGGTTTCCACCAGAAGAATTCTTATAGTGTCTTGTTGGTCTTAAATAAAAATGATGCCAATCCGACATCCACAGCAGCTAATTTGAAATCATATTATTGCTGAAAAATATCATAGATGTGTTCAACACCTAGCAGTTAAAAGAAGAAATGGTCTTGTCTTGAATTCCTGGAAATCCTTCCAGTAAAGCATGAGTCACTTTGAAGGACTCATGTTATGATTTCTTGACTTTTTTATGCGTTTATTAATTCTGTGTATGGCAGAATTCCATGAATGCAACTAGTCTGATAGATTTCAATGGATCGGAATGAAACTTAGTAATTATTGAAGATAAATGTGTTGACAAATTAATGTACTCCTATGATTTGTATTGCCATTTTGCCTTGCAGCTGATTGCAGTGATGTTGGGATCCCAGGTGGATGAGTGGTCAAAAGCACACACCTTTACCAATCACTAACACCTCACCTCTGTATGTGCGTGTTTGAGTCTCACCTTGGCTTTTGCGGGTATTAGAGAAGCTTGCCAGTAACTTCCTGTGAGTCATTGGTTCTTATAGAGGTTTTCCCTGGTTCTTCTTACACAATATTTTACTGGCTGCCATGTATAGCCTGTTGTAAAAAATGGCATTAAATCCACAACAAAAACAACAGAATCTTGTAAACACAACTAGGCCTGCAGTTTATTTTTTTGATCACTGTGAAACTTTTATACATATTGTGGTCATGATCTGATGATGCTCACATCAAATCACTGTGCTCCACTGAATTTAGTTAGATTTTTTAAATTCTTCTTGACTTTGAGCCTGAATTACATGAGCATGGTTAGCCTGATGGAGTGTATGACAGAATTACGTGAATATGGTTAGTCTTGAAATTTTCAGTGAATCACCATGAAGCAGGTTTTGGACATTATCGGGGGATTACACAGTAATTCTCCTTTTTGTTTTGCAGCTGAATGTAGCACAAGACAGAATTTGTGAACGTAACTCGACATGCAGTTTTTTTTATGGCTCATTGTGAAACTTTGTGGATATCACAGTTCTCATCTCAATACACATGTATTGACAGAGCTTTGTGTTCCTGTGATTATTGTAGTTATTGCCCTTTTTGCAGCTGGATGCAAAGTATGACAGTATTTTGTGAATATAACTACTCTTGCAGTTTGTATTGGATTGCTGTGAAACGTAAAGCATATTCTGGTCATCATTAGGTGATATACTTCTTGGCCAGTCATTGTACCCACATTATTTTCAAAAGAGTTATGCCCTTTTCTTAACTATAGACTTCTTTGCATCCTTGTATAGGGGTGGGATTAGGACAGGCAGGGGTATATTCATGTGAGCAAAATAATTGTTTATCTTTCCTTTTGTTGCATTTGTATTAAATTGATTGATGGCATAACAGACTAAGTAGAAGAAACATGGATCTTTTTTAAAATTCTGGAAATTAAAATGAAGCCACTAAATATTTCTGAAGACTTCAAACTTTTTCAAATTCCTGTAATTCATTCTAAATGGGACCACAGAAATTGATTTTCCTTTCTCTTTTTGCTAGATAGGTTTTCCAAATGCTGGAAAGTCTACATTGCTGAGGGCTATTTCACGAGCACGACCAAAAGTGGCTGCATATCCCTTCACGACCCTCAACCCACATGTGGGAATGGTGGTGTATGATGACTTTGAGCAGATAGCAGGTGATAAACTGATTCATGTTCAATTTATGTGTTGTTTAATTGAGGTGAATGATGATGGCATATCAGCATGGTGTCATTTGGCTAATTTTTATCTTTCTTTATGTTTAATTTGTTTATTCATTAAAGTGTCAACTAAGTATAATTAAAAGGTTTTTAGGTTACACTTAGTGTCTTTGTTGGACAACCAGTATAGATGCCACCAACAAAACTTGCTACAGCCCACACTTAGTATCTTTGTTGGACAACCAGTACAGATGCCACCAATAAAACTTGCTACAGCCCACCTGCTTTACCTTACACTTAGTGTCTTTGTTGGACAACCAGAACAGAGGTCACAAACAAAACCTGCTACAGCCCACCTGCTCTATCAGATTCAGCTGGGGAGAGGGGAGTAGTGTAGGGCAGCTTCGTTCTTTAACAAACAGTAGCACATTCAATTTCAAAGAACAGTTTTTCAGTAAAAAATATTTGTTTGCTGTTCTCCCTTAGTCCAGCAGATGGATAAAAATTGGAAAAAAACTATTATTGCCCCATTGTCCATACCACATACATGAAAAAAAGTCAGTCTTTCACCGTGTGCTTTATAACGATGTGGTGATGTGATACATTTAAGACAAAATTTGTGTGGTGTAGGCCCCAATTAAACAGAAAAAAGTAACTACATTTAATCCTTTAACCATTATTATGATAAACCAACACATGCATAGGGTTGCATCTAGGACATGCACTTGTGAAAATCCCACTATAATTGAAAATCATTTTCCAACCAAATTGAATAATATCTTTGATCATGTATTCAAGCTGCTTAACAAATCAAAAATAAGAATGCTGTAAACCTACATTTATTATCCACCCCATCCCCATATATAATACAGGGGATGTAACTAATGTTATGTAATTAATAAAGATCCAGATATTTTCCTGAGTAAAACCGGACATTTTGGCACCAAAGTTAATGAATTGTGCTTGTGTACACCCCGCCCCCCCCCCCCCGGCCAAAGAAATGTAGGAATTGTCAATTATTCTCCAGTACATTGTTACTCTTGTGTACCACCATTGTAATGATTGAAGAGTGATGGTAGTTGATGAGTGCAAAATGTAGTTGAACTACCAGTTAACTTTGTTTAATAAACTATGTCTAACCTCATTAGTCTGAATGTGATTAGACATATTTTTGTTTCATTAAAGAAATTACAGCTGTAGTTCAACAGACTTTGGCATTTTTGGGGTACCATTGCTCTTCAAAGAATTGAAATGGCAGTTGGCACTGTCAGATGAGTTTGAAAAATGCAACCACTTGATTGTGCCTGGATTTACTCGACAAGGAAAAAGGCACTATAGTAAATTTAATAGGAACAAGCAAATACACTCTAAGCTGCGCAACAGTGCCAATATGGGTTGCCAACCATGTGAGATATTTGTGAAAATGTGACCTCGGTTTTTCCTGTTAATGCATTTTGAACGCAGCTCCGCAGCACTGATCATTATGACAGTAAGATTTGACACACCATCCTCCTCACCCCAGGTCAAACATATCAGGGTCAGTGTCTTGTATTGTTGGACTACCATCATATAATGCACCAGCAGGTCTTAATCTGTGCCGTTTTGTTCTATTGATGAGTTTCATTGATTGACATAGACTAATGATAGTATTGCTGGTGTATTATGCATGATGTTCAGCTGTTTGTAGACTGACAATTCCTTGTTTTACTTAAAGGACAAGTCTGTTGTTGTTGCTGTGGGGCTTAACGCCATTTTTCAGCACACGATAGGCTATACATGGCAGCCAGTATTAATGGTGGAGGAAGAAACCGGGAAGTCCCCGGAAAGAACCACTGACCCACAAGAAGCTACTGGCAAGCTTTCGCACATATCCGCATTCGCCGAATCCTAGACTCAAACCCACGCAGACAGAGGTGAGATGGTAGTGATCCATAACGGAGAGCGCTTTAGACCACTTGGCCACTCGGGGCCCCAAAGGACAAGTCTGTACTAGAAGTGCATCTGGAGGTTCTTTTCAGTTGTACTTTCATGTCACAGCAAAGTTCAAACATTCAGTACTGTTTGAGAACTTAAGGATGGACATATGAGTGATTGACTCTATTGTGGAAGTGAGACCTGTTTGTTGTTTTTTAATGGCAAAGGTAAAAAAAATTAAAACATAGCTAAAGGAGAAGAATTTTTTAAAAAATTTCATATTTTAACATCAGTTTCAAAAAGAGATACTATATAATGCTCTTGTTCTGGTTTTGTTTTTATTTACTTTTTTTATTGAGATTCCCCAGCTTGAACCAGATTGGCCCAGGGAAGCTGTGCCCAAATTTACTAAATCTTTGCATGTTTAAGGACATGAGAATTAAACTTTACAATCAGGTTTGACTAGAAATGCTCGTCAGTTAAAGTGTTATATTTTTTTGATGTAGCAAGTCTCCTTTTCGTCAGACAATAATGAATTGTTTTAAACTGTAGAGTGTTGGATGAAATCAGTTGTATACTTTTCAGAAAGAAAAAAATAATTTTTAGAAATAAATAGTTTGATAGGAAATTAGTGCAGTTCTGAAGACAGTACTAGAACTGAAGCAACTTCTAATCCAGAACTAAAAATGATACATTTTATGATACATTTAATAATTACATATATGGATCTTTTTTCTTTTATGTTACAACCTTTTTTCATTCTTTGAATTTTTTAAAAATAATTTTCACAAATATCAGGCTTCCACATTAATTTTAGGATAAATGTCTGACAAGAGCCATCAGAATTTTAGGATGCCAGCTGTACAGGTGTGAGTTCAGGTCTATCTATTAAAACCATGAGATAATTAATTCAGTATCTGTTTAGAGTGTAGCTCGCTTACCACAGCCAATGGGAATAAAACAAATGCATAGTTAATTCTCCTTTTACACCCCCATCTTGTCTTAAATGGTTAAGTGCAGTAATATGAGCCTGTTAAGCAATATTTAGGTAATGGAACTAAAAAGGATAAACAACCCACCTGCCATGCTCTTTACTCCAGGTTTCCTTTTGAACAGCTAAACAGTGGTTAAGTTAAATGCCTGGAGATCGTACAGCTCTTGCAATTGCATTTCCACTCAGTAGTCAATTGGAAGTGATTTTTAAAAAGAAGAATTGTTTGCAAATGGTTGAAATTGTATAATCTCCAGTTCAAGACATTCACACCAACACCAGCACAATGTACCCTTGCTATGCAGTTTTCATTCAACTCCAGTGACACAAGACCCAGTTTTATTAAATTGAATACTGTCCCGTCTATGCTATCCAAAAAGAAATCACAAAACTGCATATTTATACATTTGTATTTAAATAAATGAATGAAAATTTTTCAAGTTGATGAAGGCAGTTTGAATCACAGCAAAGTGTTCAAATTTTGTTTACTACTGTTGTCAGTCAATCAAATAATTGGAAGCTTATTTCTTCTAATATGGTATAATTGGACAGTTAACAAGTCTTTCCTCTTCCATTTCTATCCTTTACAGTAGCTGACATTCCTGGCCTAATACCAGATGCCCACAAAAATCGTGGTCTTGGAATTGCCTTCCTGCGCCATATAGAGCGTTGTACATGCCTTCTGTATGTGATTGATCTGTCTGTTGATGAACCGTGGATTCAGCTGGACAGTTTGAAGTTTGAATTGGAGCAGTACAAAGAGGGATTATCGAAGCGACCTCATGCTGTTATTGGGAACAAGATTGACTTGCCAAATGCTGAAAAAAATTTGAAAGAGTTGGAGGAACGAATTGATCTGCCAGTATTTGCAGTGTCAGCCAAAAAGAGATTGAACATTGAACCTGTTTTATATCATCTTCGAGAACTTTATGATAAATATTCACAGAAAAAAGGAGCTGGTTGGTGATTAAAGGATGTTTATTTATGCTATTTTTTCTAAACTTCTGTTATTGAGGGATTAAATAAGTGTCTTAATTGCATGTAGTATTTATTTCACAACCAAATATTATAATATCTTTGATAATGTAATAAAAATACTAAATCAAGCAGACTGTGCCAGTGGCCTAATGGTTAGAGTGTCCACCTCAGATGCAGGAGGTCGTGGGTTTTAACCCAGCCGAGTCATTCCAAAGACTTATAAAAATGATACTAACAGCTGCTTCGCTAGGCACTCAGTATTAAGAGGTTAGTGTTAGGTCTGGTCAGCCTGGTGTCAGGATAATGTGACTGGGTGGGACATGATGCTACATGTCTGCGGCATGATGCCCCAGTGCTAGACCACTATAAACTGCCACACTGCAGACATTGTAGTGATATGACTTAATTGTTAAGGCTGTTGTTAAAAATCCAAATCACACACACACACACACACTCACAATAAATCAAGCATAAAAATACTATAAACCTAGGTATTGTTATTTTCCCCCCCCCCATTTTTGTAATACAGGGGGATATATTTGTTGCTATGTCCAGTGTTCCCAGTTTCAACTTGACATTTTTGACAAATCTTATCTGACACATGAACCTGCTGCTTGCAATTTACATTCATTAAGAAATAAAATTCTGTTTTGATCCATCCATAGGTCTTGTCATGCAGAGTCAGCAGTCATTAAGTTTATCCTTATGATTTGCTACAGATTTCCCAATAACAGTTCCTTGTTTGTGTTCATTTGTAACCAGATGTATTTACACACTGTTGCTATTGCTGACGATGATGTTGCCATTTTTGCACTTTGGTAAATCCACTAACTTTGAGTTGAACAATTAACAGTTCGGTGAAAGCGTTCTTTTTGTTTTGTGATATTGAGGTCAGTTTTGATTTCCCTTCCACTTCATGATGGCATTGGATCAAAGTCTTTTAATTTCAACATCAAAGAGGTTTATTCTTATAAGTTTAAGCTTTGTTTTGATCAAATTTTGGCACTAAGATCCGCACTCACACTCAGGTTAAAATCAGGTGATTTTGACATAATAATTAGGGCAGAGCAAATTAAAATTAGGTGATTTTGACATAATAATTAGGGCAGAACAACTTTAAATTAAGTGATTTTGACATAATAATTAGGGCAGAGCAAGTTAAAATTAGGTGATTTTGACATAATAATTAGGGCAGAACAACTTTAAATTAAGTGATTTTGACAATAATTAGGGCAGAGCAAGTGATTTTGAAAATATATGGACAGAGCAAGTTAAAATTAGGTGATTTTGACATAATAATTAGGGCAGAGCAAGTTAAAATTAGGTGATTTTGACATAATAATTAGGGCAGAACAACTTAAAATTAAGTGATTTTGGCATAATAATTAGGGCAGAGCAAGTTAAAATCAAGTGATTTTGAAAATATATGGACAGCAAGTTAAAATTCGGTGATTTTGACATAATAATTAGGGCAGAGCAAGTTAGAATTAGATGATTTTGACATAATAATTAGGGCAGAACAACTTTAAATTAAGTGATTTTGACATAATAATTAGAGCAGAGCAAGTTAAAATCAAGTGATTTTGAAACTCTATGGACAGAGCAAGTTAAAACGAGGTGATTTTGACATAATAATTAGGGCAGAGCAAGTTAAAATTAGGTGATTTTGACATAATAATTAGGGCAGAGCAAGTTAGAATTAAGTGATTTTGACATAATAATTAGGGCAGAACAACTTTAAATTAAGTGATTTTGACATTATCATTAGGACAGAGCAAGTTAAAATGAGGTGATTTTGACATAATAATTAGGGCAGAGCAAGTTAAAATTAGGTGATTTTGACATAATAATTAGGGCAGAGCAAGTTGAAATCATGTGGTCAATTTATTGCCTTGTCAAATATGTGACTTAACAGTAATTTGTGTGTTGCAGTATAGAGCGCTTTGGTAACCAGTGAAATTGCATTGTCTAAAACACTTGAGATAATGAGGGCATCATGATAAATGCAGTCACCAATACTGGTTAGTTCGAGTCCAGGCTCGGCTAACGTGGGTACGTGAGAAAGCCTGCCAGTAGCTTCTCGTGGGTCGGTGGTTCTTTCTGGGGTTTTCCAGGGTTCTTCCTCCACCATTAATACTGGCCGCCATGTATAGCCTATCTAGTGCTGAAAAATGGCGTTAAACCCTATAACAACAACAACAACCAATATTGGTTGCATCAGTGTCCAAATCACTGCAACAAAGACATGAAAATGTGCTCAAGAGAATGCACAACCATCCATCCATTATCCATACTTTTGCTATTGAGATACTGGGGCTTTAGCCTGTCTCACCCTGATAGGAACTCCTATTTGGATGTGAAATTGAGGCTTTAGCCTGTCACACCTTGTTTGGAAGTTCTATCATGATGTGATAATGAGGTTCTAGCCTGTCTCACCTTGATAGGAACTTCTATCTGGATGTGAAATTTAGGCTTTAGCCTGGCATGCCTTGATAGAAACTTATTTCTGGATGTGAAATTGAGGCTTTAGCTTTCCACACATTAATAGGAATTTCTATCTGGATGTGATAATAAGGCATTGGCCTTTCACACCTTTATAGAAAGTTTCCACATTCAAATCAATCTGTCCTGTATTTAATTTTGTTAAAACCATCCTGTTCCCTATTCTGTTTTTATGGTAGTTAATGTTTAAGTACAAGAAGAGCAACAGTTACAGAAGAACGTACACTTGAATGTTCATATTATTTCAAATTAAGCATTTTGTAGGTTTTGAGTTGATAAATTTCCTGTTGACTTTAATCAAATTGGAAGAAATACAGTTATGATTACAGTCGGAGATTGAAGATCGAATAAGAAAGGGTACAGTGTTTAATAACTGTAACTCAGTGGAGATAGGTCTGCAAGAGCAGACATGAGTTGATATCACACTTGATGTCATTCATTCATTATCATATATAAGTATGAGAAAGGCAATTTAGTTTATAGTCCCCTAGCTCCTTTTGGTAATGAAAATAATTATGTTATTGTGTTGAAGGTTTTGTCAAATTATTTACATCTGTTAATGATAGGTTTAAATTTCGTCTTAATATTATATTATAAACTATATTATTTAATAATGATAATCATAATAATAGTAAAAATGATAATAATAATGATAATATTTGAGAGGAAAATACTATTTCATTTTGAATTAATATCCTTTAACATTACAATATTGTCCATTTTTTCCTGCTTTATAATTTTATGACATTATTCATCTGTTCATCTCTTTTGCTTGTCTGACCCACAAATTTGTAACAGTTTAAGAGATTTTCAGGAAGCTTTGTTTAAGTACTTGTAATAAGTCGACTGTGTTTTGTACCATAGCCAGGTCCCCTTCTTTGAGGTCATAGGAAATATTCCAGTTTGACTTGTGTCTTTGTTCAGAGTATAACTTTTGAACCACTGAAAATATTTTAATGAAACTAGAGCCAATTATATATAATGTATAGTCAGTGTGGTACATATAGTAGCCACATATCCTGCCCCAAGGTCAGTCGAGGTCATGGCAGGGGAAAATGTAAAAAGAATTATTTGTTGAATTTTACAAAACTTGTTGGTTTCACTCTTTTCTGTTACTTTGTTTAAGACCATTGTCCTAACAATATCTATATCTATATATATATATATATATATATATATATATATATATATATATAAAACAAATTAAATTTATTAATACTAAATAGTGGAAAAGATAGATCCATAATTAATGACATAGATGGATCTCAAAAATTTATATACTGACTACTAAACTATATAAATAAGTGTGGTATTGAAAAGCAGTTTTACTTTTTCAAACTAAGAGCATGATGCAAATACAGAAAAAAGTATAATATTGAACATAAAACAAGTTTTCTCTTAATGATAGCTGCAGCATGCGAGTGGTGGATGGAACAGAAATTTAGAAAAAGCCTTTAGCTGTAAATTGTAACCATTAAACTAATTCATGGAAAGCTGGACACCTGAGAAGTTGCTTACTACATTTTAGCAGGGTTACATATTATTTAGAACAACAGTCATTGACTTCCAAGTGGTTAAAAAGTACTGGCTCTGAAGTACTCAGTAGGTGACTTTTTGGGTAGACTTTTAATCTGGTTATTTGTGTTTTCCCAACTGCAAAACTAACACTAGCCAACTGTAATAAGACATTTTGAGCATAGAGATATTCGATGACTGTCACCTGACACATTACCCAATGACTAGTGCCTTGTGGCTGATGATTGGTCAGATAATGTAGATGTTTATTGGAGTCTTTGTTTGAGAACTTGATGAACAAACAAGATCTCTTTGATTAATCTGAGGTCTACTTAAGTGAGAGGATAATTGTGCTTCCCTTGCTTCAAGAAGGCTGGCTTGCTGTTGGGATACGACAGCCACTTACCTATCCAGAAAGTGTCTTATACTCCTCTTGGAAATGGGGGGGGGGGGGGCATCCAAAGGGGAAAAACAGGACCATTCTTCCTGGTCCCATTGGCTAGGTGGCTCTTTCCCAAGACCCAAACCTTGTTGGACTGCGAAAACAAATAGGACAGTCATCCATATGTACATCTGCCATGCACACTAAACAGGTTGTGCGAGTGTCTCATGCTACCTATTTATGCACACATCTTCGAACACCTTGAGACATTATTGAAGGCTGAAAGGAATGCAAGAAATAAAACTATCAACCTGAACAAAAATTTGGTACGAAATACTTATTACTATTAGGGCAGGCATGGGCAACTTCCTCCAGGGCATGGGCCGGATAAGTGATTTTTAAAGTTACACCCTGTGATGTAATTTAATGGATAAAACCAGGTTATGGGCCGTATTTTGCCAATCCCTGAATTATAGGGATGAAACACGGGAAGCAACACTGCCAATATACTCAAAAGCATCAAAATAAATGAAAACTGATACAGATAAATGAAAATAATGCCAGGACTGGGGAGATATGACTTTTAACAAATACAACACAGTAAAGGATACTATTGACAGTAGAAATGCCAAAACACAACTTAAATCATGAAGTGTTTAATGCTTGGGAGACACGTAGAGAAATGCATGAAGTCAGTCTAAAAGAATGATGATATTCCGACAGTAAAAGTCGTGTCCACAGCCAGATTTAGACCGTACCTCCTAACTGCCTCCAGATTCACAAGAATCTGGAGTCCTGCAATCCAGCAGATGACCAAACCAAACCTCCAGATCACTAGGCATTTACACATATAATTGTATATACATCCATGATTTATATATAAACCATGAACTGTGTCACATTTTATTGTGACATGTAAGGGGGCATGCACAAACAAATACTTAACAGCTTTTGTAGCAAACCTTTCCCCTTTCCCCTTTGATGTTCTCAGTTTTTACTAAGAGATTGGTATCGGTGCCAGATAAATCTTGAACCCTTGCCATTGTGAGTAAGATAAAAACAATGATTCCTTTTATCGCCTTTAATATCACCAGAGTCATGGAAAGCCTTCTTCAGGCATGTGCAGTTCACTTCAAGCCTATTTATTACAATAATGACCTCAAGATTATCTTCTTGATTTCTCAGGAGTCTTCTTTCTCTGAGGACAAAACGCATCACAATCCCGAATCAACTCACCTTTGTCCTTTATATAGTGGTACCACATGACCTATCACGTTAACTGAGTCTTTTCATAACTGGACCATCCCATTCATAATACGGGTATACTTATGAAAACGGCCGACTTAAGATGCAGGGAAAATCGCTATATTATGTTGATGGTGTAGGTACATTCTCATACATTGTACTGATATTATATCTATCTTTAATCAAGAGAATTAAGTCAGAATGATAAGCACATAACAGACTTAATAGAATGATAAGCACACAACAGATTATCTCCATTTGGACAGGCTGGTCTAGATATTTCTATTATTTGTGAAATATTTAAGTCTGACTGTTCTAGTAATTTTCAGAGTAGTGTATATATTTCTGGTTACTTCAATTTGGTTCCACGCTAGAGTTTCATACTTTAAAAAGGTTTTGTTTTTTTTAATTTTAAAGAAAAAGAATTTCCCTGGTTTTTGACATTGGTTTTCCTGGTTATTTGTTGCAGATGCATACAACTTCACCTTATGCCTTTCCCTCTTCAGAAGCATGTAATAACCGTAGAACAGAACCTTATGATATTATTACTGTATGCTTTAATTTTTGGTCGTATAGCTGAAGCATTTAAGCTGAAAGCATCTAAACATTCCTTTTGATTCATCATTTTGCATTCATCAACAGAAAAATATTCATTAACACCAAAGTCTCGCACAAGCATAACACACCTAACCCCAAATGCCTGGTAAAAAGTGAGCTATTTTCAAAATGCATGTTGCATATTCTCAACATAGAAGCCAACAGTATCCTAAAAGACAGGAACTTAACACAATTGCTGATAAGGTGTCACTGATAAATATTTCCAGTTTGGACACAGAACAGATCAGATTAACAGAGGTCAAAGGTCAAACTAAGAATGGTTTGCTGATTCTTCATATACCAGTATATAGAAACATGTGAATCTACATTGTCATGATTTTTACCTTATTTTTATTACAAATGAAATAAAAATTTCTCTATTTTTTTTTTCACTTCAATTTTAAAATTTAAGTTCTTTTACTTCTAAGACTTTATTTTTCCATAATTAAAGACATTTCACACAGTGCTGCCATAACACGTATAAGCAAGAGCAAAACACACACAATAGCATCAATGTTAATGAACCATTTCACTGAGAAAATCGTCCATAATGATATGAAAAAGAGAAAAGCAGTTACATGAAAGTTCATGTTTGTTTTCAGGGTTCTGCTCTACAGTTTCATACATTTCACTGGGTTTCATTTTTAAAGAAAAAGAATTCCCCAAGTTTTATTTACTGGTTATTCCGGATATTTAAAAAAAGACCTTATATCTTATATCTGTTAGGTATTGATAAAACAACTTTAAATTCCCTTTATTTTGATGTATGATTGATGAATGGAATTTGGGTTATAGAGTATACAACCTGGCCTTACTTTAGATTTGCATCTGTCAAGTGACTGCTAACTCTGCTTGGTCATTTTCACTTCCTGGGCTTATGAGGTAAATTGGAACATTAAAAAATAACATCCACATTAATGTTTAAAGATGTATTTATTGCACTTTCAGAAGTTAGTATTGTATACTCTTGTAAAATTAATTTTCCTTACTTTGATAACTACTTTGGACTAGTTCAAGGCCCATTCTTCAGGTGCATGGGAGCAGTCATCTTCTTAAGCTATCTGTATAGGCAGTGTGTTATTTCGCTAACACCACATATACATATAAAGAAATTTCAGTTGCAGTACATAAAAGTAGCAAAGATGTATGCCAACATTCTCTCCATTGTGATTGTTGCAAATTCACACATCTTCACCTCATAGACATCCTTCTTTCAGAAGAACATAATAAATTTTGAGCAGAGCCTTTTCATGGTGAGTCATTAAATTTAACTTAACCAAGACAAAATGGGTCAAAACTGTTTAGTTTGTAATGAATAATGTTAATATATTTGTTCATTAAATGGTCTAGAATCGACTTTACAAACACTACTCCATTATGCAGTTTGTAAATAAAATTATTTGGCAAAAACTTGTTGCGAAATTCATATTCCCATTTTAATAATTGCAAAAGTTAATGTACTCTGGGCTAGTTCAGACCATTTTTCAAGCACATGGGAGCTGTCATTTTGATAGCTGTCTGCTTTAGGCAGTGTGTTGTTTCCCCAATACGACATATAAAGAAAATTTCAGTCACAGTACTTGAAATTGACATAGAGCTATACCAGCATTCTCTCCACTGTGATTCTTGCAAATGCACACAACCTCACCTTATACATGTCTTCCTTTCAGAAGAACATAATAATTGTAGAATGGAACCTTTTGAAGTGAGTCATTCAGTTAACATTTACTAATGCAAAATGGAGCAAAACTAGTTTTGTAATTAATACTGTTAATTTGTGTTGGATCATTAATATGTACACTACTCCATTATACCATTCGTAATGAAAATTATTTAGCAAAAACTTCTCTTATTCGTATCGCAGTGATGTAAACCATATATCTTTTGAGCTCAAAATTAAAAAGTTTCTTTCCTGCACCAGGTGCAATGTATCAAGAAAATCTGGCCAAATAATTGGTCAAAATTTTTAAAATATATGAAAACCATTTATTCCTTATTTTTGTCACCTTGACCTTCACCTTTGATCTTTTGACCCAAATCAAAAGGTATTCTTTCCAACCCAACTGTATCCACAATGTTTGATGAAAGAATATAGTTTAGAACTAAAATTATACTGTGGATAAAAGTTTAGGGAATCACTGTGACCTTGACCTATGAGATTAACCCTTTCAAAAAATCATTAAGTTTATTTATTATTAGCAATGCAAGTCATCCACAAAGTGCATGTACACTGTCATGAACTAAAGATATTGTGCATAAATAATGTTATCTTAATTATGTTCCAGGGATCTTGGGGTTTGGACATTAGAAACCTAAAATCGACATGTTTGTTCCTCAACTTCAATTGAAGTCATTGTTAAACTTTGTTCAGTATATGCTGTTATGACCCTGTAGTCTTAGACTTTGTAACAGAAGAAAGCAAAATCAACTAATTTAGTAAAATTAACAAATAATTTATTTGCTTGCCTAGAATAAAAAATTTAACTTTAAAGACACTTTTAGTATTGTGAAATGTTCTATCACAAGTCCAAAAGTAATCTTGACTGTCATGACATACTGTGAGTCTTGAATGTCCCGATATACCACAATGATATAATCCAGAATGTTTTTGAATGAGTTCTCAATAATCCCAAAAGGAGTGTTTAAAAAAAAGTCAATGGGCACTTGGTAATTCAAATTAATAATCTTAACAAATAATTTCCTCTCAAATTATATCTGAACACAACTATAAACTCTGATCATAGATTCCCAAGGATTGATATTAAACAAGAGTGAATAATTGTTTACCATATCCTTTATACTGTATACATGTTTCACATGACATGTGCCACAATATTATTTTCTATTGAAAAACGCACGAACTTGTAAACAGTGTCAGGTCTTGAATTCAAATTCAGGTGAAAATCGTTTATTTTAATATCATGACAAAAGTCAGGTAGGCACAACTCTCATTCACGAAAAAAAATTAAGCACACAACATAGATATACATTTCAATGCTGTCTTGAACTAGAACTAAATTATTGTGCAGAAACTATTCTTTTTCTTCTTTTTTTGAGTCACAGTTATCTTGACCTTCTGACAACCATTTATAGAGTTTAGTCAGGATATAACATTTAGAACTAAACTTATTGTGCAAAACTCTTCTTTAAGTCAGAGTGACCTTGATCTATGACCTTCTGATTCCAAATCTAATTTTTTTAAAGCCAGATACATGCTTTCTACTAAGTTTGATTAAAATATGCTATTGTGCAGAAATAGTCCTTTCTTTTCACGAGTCACTGTAACCTTGGTCTTTTGACTTTTGACCTCTAAATAGATTGGTTTGATTTCTCACTCAAGTGCAAACGATCATCAAGGTTTGGTCAAGGTATATGGTCTAGAACAAAGTTTTTTACGTGGAAACTTTCTCCTCTGAGTCACTTTGACTTTTGACCTTTAGCCCTCCAAAATCAAGAAGTTAATTTCTTCACCCAGGTACAAACTTTAGTTAAGGTATGTGGTTTATAACTAAAGTGATTCTATGGAAACCAAAAATGAACAGTTGTCGGTCATATCGTAACACACTCCATAAAATAGCAAGATGGCATACAAATATGAAATTCAATACAATCTCGAAAGTTTGCTTTCAGAAAAGACACTAACAAATCTTACCCACCTTTCCAAAAGTAGGACATACTGACTATATAGTCATTTCTTATAATTTTGCTAAATTTGATATATTTTTGTGAGTACAACACCACAAAAGAAACGGGCCTTAATGGCCTAAATTTAATGCTTTCTGTCAGTTTCTGTAATTTTGGTGTTCAGGAACATGAATAAGATTGTTTTGAAATTTAGTGAGGATACATTACTGATTACTATACCATCTGCTCTTAACCTACATAGGATGACCTAAATTATGTTTTGCTTTGCCAGACATAGAGATGTGAAACTATATGTTGGGGGATGCACTGTAATTGTTGTTGAAATGGAGTTCAGTTTATAACAAATGAAGTTATCATATTGACCTCAATTAAATTAGAATGCTCCACCCACTAATTACCATATCTGTGTATTTAAAGTTTTTGTTTTTTCTTGCAATAAATATCATGGCAGTTGTCAGAATACACATAATTAATTAGTGGTTCAAGGAGTTTGCAATAATAAAGATTTGAAATTGCTCATGTTATATAGATTCACTTGGTTGGTAAAATTCTTGCTTTGGGACAATGGAATCACTAACAGGTAAACATTTTAAATGTAAAAATGCAATCACTAACAAGTAAACATTTACACCTGCCTCAGTGAGTAGAAGTCAGTGGCCACTGGAATGTTTGTTATGCAGCAGCAGACAGACCTAAGCACAACCAGCAATGAGGTCAATTCTTAAGATCAGTTTAAATTTACTTTCTTGCATCCTAAAATGCGAGAATTCTTCTAGTTAACTTTAAAGTTAAAAATGATCAACAAATTAAAGACAAATTCTCAAATTCAAGACTTTATTTATAATAATTTTTCACTGACAAAAGTGATTATTGGTATTCAGTAGCTTTCTAATGTAATTTTAATTGTAGTTAACTCCAATAAATGTGATAATTCAAGCATGTCTGGGATATCATTTTGCATTACAATAAGAACATTCATTGCATGTCCATGCCATTTATATCTAAATATTTTTTTAAGTAAACTAAAACAATTTCAACCAGAGTCAGGTCTAGATCATGGGATCACCTTCGAGTCACTTGGGGAAAAAAAAGTCTGGATGCTCATGGCAGAATGAGACAAAAATTTTAGGGGTTCAGTCAAAATGGTACACTTTTCTGTGAAAAACAGATGTTTGCCAAATCAACCAAACAAACTATTTGGGTACTAATATCATCACCATGCTCCCTAACTTTGTCCCACCCCCAAAATCTATAGCTCCCGGGCCAAATCCCTGAGATTAAAAATAAACACAGGAACCAAGTTTCAGTGTGCACCTGAATTTATTGATGTCACAAAAAAAAATACTGCAAAGTGCGCTCCAAGAGTAAGTCAGCCTCAATAATGAAAAATCTATCTAATACATTCCAATCAGATAATAAATTCATTTATATATAAATTTGATGGAATATACTAATTTTGAACAAACATGACATTCTTATGTGTGTGTAGACAGGCCAACTTTAAAATTATGGGTTTTTAAAAAAAATGTATTTCTGCATCATAACTTAACTAATAACCACATGTATGAATTTAGATAATTCCAAAGACTCCTTGTAACTTGCATCAGAAGTTGTAGTCAGATAAGCAGCCTAATATTTTTTCCATCGATTGTCTACTAATAATTTAGTCTGAAATACCATAGATATGCTTGTAAGTCATTTTCAACTGCAAACAAAATAAACCCTAACCTGCCACTGTATAATGCACCAGCAGATCATGGTCCATGTTGGTGCTACTGATTGCTTCTAAAACTCCACTCAAACCCACATCAGCTGGTGCATTACGCAATGATAGATTTCGGTCTGTGCAGTTTGCAGTTTGATTCAACATGTAAGCAACTATATATGCAAAGTCTACTTCAAAAACAAACCTACATCATTAGAAAAAACCCACAAATGTAATGAATGATCAACAGAAGGAGTATTTCCCATGAGAAACTAACAAGATCCTCTTGTTCTACTTGTGTATTTTGACCTGTTTTCATAATAATAAGACCAGCTCCAAAACATTACAAAACAACTTAAAAGGCTAGTTTTCTTGCTGATCAATGTATTTATCAACTCACAGGGTAGTGTGACCTTAATTATTATCCTTCATACATATCACTGGAATACTTCCAATAAATGATTAAATGAAAAAAAAATGATTAAATGAAGAAAAAAAAAAAGATCCAGTAAATGATTAAATGAAAAAAAAATGATTAAATGAAGAAAAGAAAAAGATCCAGTAAATGATTAAATGAAGAAAAAAAACGATTAAATGAAGAAAAAAAAGATCAACTGAAGGAAAAAATGACTAAATGAAAAAACCCAAATTATTTCATGCAAACAATAAAATGAGATCAAAATAAAATGAAAAGATCAAGATTGAACAGTAATGAACAGTTTTAAAAAAACTTACAATTTGAAAAATAATTTCTGCATATTTTTATATCCAGTCCATTCATCTCCTTGATCTGACTACCATTTTACTATCTTTAATCTGATTGTGTGAGTGGACACAAGTGAACAATGGTTAATTTTAATCAATTAATTCAAAAGCTAAGTTTTTACAAGATAATTTTAACAGAAATGATTTAAATTGATTTAATGACTAATGAGAATAACTCACTTACAAGACTATACTGTAAACAAATTATAAACATCACTTTTAGTACAGTACTGCACACTACAACATAACATAATAGCTTGAGCTAATGGTCACCTCCTTTCAATGGCCAGCTCATACTAATGGTCACCTCCTTTCAATGGCCAGCTCACACTAATGGTCATCTTTCAATGGCTAGCATTCTAATTTCCCTCCAAGCATATTCCCTGCACACAGTCTTTTAGCTCCCTCAAACAACATCCTCCCAAAAACCGTATATACTTGCATACATGTCAAGTCCATCTGCACACAATATAGACCCTAATTTACCATTGCATAATGTAATGGAAGAGCAGAGACTATGTTTTTTGTTCTACTGATTTCTTGTAAGAAATTGTGTAGACCCAGATCAGCTGGTGCATTATGCAATAGCATATCTGGGTCTGTGCTGTTTTCAGATGGTCTTGAATTGAAAACAATCATAGATGGTACATTCAAAATATTTACTTGTGTGTCAACTGGACTTGAAAACATTATCTTCATCTAATTCTGCTGTAAATAAAATTCTGAAAAGTTAATAATTACATCATAGATGCTGTGAACAACCAACAGTTGAGTCAATCAGATGACTTAAAAGATTTTTAAAAATCATATCTCAAAAATTTTACATGGCTGTTAAATAAATTGTTCCCATAAACAAGGCTGTCAGATACATAGAAATTATAATTTATTTTAGAACAGACTGTACATTTCTGTTTCTGGTGCTAATGAGTATCCATGGCAACAAACTGTGATTTGCAGCAGTCTTACAGTGGAATGTTATTGAAATACAAATATTATGAGTTGGATTCAACTGCAAATTGCATCGACCCAGATCTGCCATCACATAATGTGCTAGTTGATCTACTGTATATACTTGCTCAAAAGTCGAGTCAAAGTGCGAACAACAAAGATCCAGATCTGCCATAGCATAATGCACCTGCAGATCAGGGTCTGTATTATTTCTCCTAACAAACTGCACAGACCCAGATCTACCAGCACTTCATGTGATGTCAGATCTGAGTCTGTGTAGTTTGCAGTTGGACTCGTCTTATAAGCGAGTACATACAGTAGGTCTGTGTGGCTGGTTAGGAGTAATCAATAGAAAAAAAACAACACACCCTGATTTACTGATGCATTATGCAACTACTGATCAGGGTCTATTTTGCTTGCAGTTGAACTCGACTTATAAGAGAGTATATATAGTAATTCCACCTTATACGTCTGTAAGAATTACAAAGATGTATAGCTCTACTTCACACTTAAAGTCTGAGTTTTAATGTGTTTTCTTATTTTGCTTGCCCTATTGCCTGTAAATGACGTTCTTATTTTGCTTGTCCTATTGCCTGTAAATGACATTCTTATTTTGCTTGCCCTACTTTCTGTAAATGACATTCTTTAGACTAAAACTGTTGCTACATACATTAATTTAAAGACAATCCTGTGAAATACAAATGCCAGCAATTCTTTAACATGCACATATAACTCTTCCTCCTTATAACCAGGGCAGTTGGGATCAAAAACAGCATCATGCACCAAGCCATGGAAATGTAAAAATGTTTAAAAAGTCAATGAATGCATGCAAGTGTGTTGAACTGGGGGTGGGATAAAGAAAAAAAAACATGTATTGTAATAATTTTCATTTCATGCTATTTGTGTATTTAAACTTGTCAAATAATAATGTTTTAAAAATTCAGCATGGCCAAATGGTCGCACATGTCGGAAATACAAGATGGAGAGAAGACAGATGTTTTAAAAAGGAATTAATTTTATAATATCATGCTTCATTATTTTTCAACCCATATTGCCATACCTATAATAGACAACTTAAATAAACTCGTTTAAGTTTGGTCGTAGGTACCATAGCAGTATTTCATTACATCAGGCAGTGTGTTGTAATATTAAGGTTTGGTGCAATAATGAAGGGTGTTGTAATAATGAAGGGTGTTGTAATAATGAAGTGTGTAATAATGAAGGGTTTGTAACAATGAAGGGTGTTGTAATAATGAAGGGTGTTGTTATAATGAAGGGTGTTGTAATAATGAAGGGTGTTGTTGTAATAAAGGGTGTTGTTATAATGAAGGGTGTTGTAATAATGAAGGGTGTTGTTATAATGAAGGGTGTTGTAATAATGAAGAGCTTGTACATGCATTTTTCTATACAGATTTTTTTTACAGGAAATAATTCAGTGGATGTGGTACATGGTTTTGGGTATAACAATGTAAGTAAAATGGTAAAAAATACTGTACAAAATGAACTCTATACTGTACAAAATGAAATCTATACTGTACACAAAGAAATCTATACTCTACAAAATAAAGAAATATGTCTACATATGGCACATAAATTAGAAGGTCACAAAACAATCATAATTTTTGTGGTCAAATAAAATGCATTTCTATCTGTACAAAACTGTGTATCATAACAATGAAATATCACAAATTTGTGTAATGAATCAAACATGATCCAAAAGGTAAAAAGTGCAAAATGTAACAGAAATTTTGAGATTTTTTAACACGAGCAGCTATACAAGAGAACAAAAGAACAATGCAAATTACACAAAAAATGAAGATTTCTTGAATCTTTGCAAAGAGACAAGGAACTGTAACTTGGTGGTGAATTTGTCCTCTAACAAACTGTCTGTATGTTTATGGCAATAAAATATATTTAAGCCAAGGGAAAAATGAAAGAAGAAAGGCAAACTATAGCATATCTCAGAACAGCTTTTGCTAGACTATCAGTTGTATCCATTTGTTAGCAAATGATGTTGGGTATGTTCATATAATGTCACTCTTTTCATGCCATCCAAGTATTTGTCGTATTCATCAGATTTGGAGACTTCAATGGTTGGCGTTATTGGGCTGTGACACGACACCTGCAAGGCAGACAAAATATCACACTTTATTTCCTTCCTTTTTTGTAATACATGTATTTACTGTCTGATGGCAGATCTGTGTCTATGATCTTTGTAATATTTATTAGACAATGGCAGGTCTCTGTCTATGATCTTTGTAATATTTATTAGACAATGGCAGGTCTGTGTCTATGATCTTTGTAATATATATTAGGCAATGGCAGATCTGTGTCTATGGTCTTTGTAATATTTATTAGACAATGGCAGGTCTGTGTCTATGATCTTTGTAATATTTATTAGACAATGGCAGGTCTGTGTCTATGATCTTTGTAATATTTATTAGACAATGGCAGGTCTGTGTCTATGATCTTTGTAATATTTATTAGGCAATGGCAGGTCTGTGTCTATGGTCTTTGTAATATTTATTAGACAATGGCAGGTCTGTGTCTATGATCTTTGTAATATTTATTAGACAATGGCAGGTCTGTGTCTATGATCTTTGTAATATTTATTAGACAATGGCAGGTCTCTGTCTATGATCTTTGTAATATTTATTAGACAATGGCAGGTCTGTGTCTATGATCTTTGTAATATTTATTAGGCAATGGCAGATCTGTGTCTATGGTCTCTGTAATATTCATTAGACAATGACAGGCCTGTATCTATGGTTTCTGTAATACTTATAATACAGTGGCAGATCTGAGTCCATGGTCTTGGCAGTTGCTTGACCATTATATATTAATAAACAAGATAAGCAAGTCAATCTAAAGGTCAGTATTTAAGTACTGGTTCAGATTTGTAGTAAACAAAACAAAAAACAATGAACAAACATATAAATAAGCAAGTAAACAGCAATCAATTTATCTAAGGACACCTGTCCTTAATTTAGGATACATTCAGGAATCAAGGAAACTCCTAAAATTGGCATCCTGTATATAAAGGAAACCTGACTTATGTGTACAACTGACACTAATTTTTTTCCTAAAAATTTGTTTTCACTGCATACAAAGGCCACTGTCACAAAATAAAAGTTGTAAACTATTAAATACTGATAGTTTCATTGTGCATTTCATTATATTATCACTTATATATCGTTGGTTATGATATGTGCATTAAGTCAGAGTGTATTTATAATTTCCCTGATAATAAGGATGCCTGTCCATAAAGGACAAATTTATCCAATTATAAATCTTGTGTTATAACAAGTAATAAACTACCATTGACCTTTGTTGAGATGAATATAGTTTTATGAACCAGTAAACATATCATTCTGAACTACACTTTGTACTAGTCAATATGAGGCTTACTGGTTCATAAAACATACTATTCACCTCAACTAACATATATAATTGTATAGAACGATAGGGAGACATAAACAGATGTGACTATATATATCTTGGCAAATAGACAGCATGACGGAAAGGTAGTTGCCATATTGTCTTTTATTTTTTAACCCTCTATTCATACTCCAATTATAATTAATTATAATTAATATTAATTAATTATTAATTTTTAATAATTAGTCATATTTAACTTTGGGTGCTTTAACTTCTTTGTGTTCAGAGAACTTCTTTCATATAATAAACTTGCAAATTTTCGTAAAATTGTACTAAATATTTTTTTTTATTCATCTGATAGGACGACAGAAAAAGAATTATTTTGTTAGGTATTTAAAAGCACTCCAATAAATGTAAGGTTCTACTGTACAGAGGCCCAAGGACATGTAATAATGGCAGAAAAGACCCGGTCTCATGAAGGATTTAAACCTGCAACTTTTTGGTTGCAACTCTGGCATGCTAACTGTTGTGCAATAGTACCCCAATGGCAAAAGAAAGGAAAATGCATACAGATACATGTATATACATGTGGATGGATGCAGTGGTTTCTGCTGTGGAGGCACCCTTTTGTGACAAAATGTTTGTTTCATGAGAGAGGTGGATTCAGATTGTAAAGATGTACTACTTTTGATGTGGAAGAAGATGGCCTTGTGTCAAGAATGGGCCTTTCTTGGACCTCATATTGGGGGACCATTGGAGATGCCCAAGAAGGACCTCATAATGGGGGACCATTGGAGATACCCAAAAAGGACCTCATAATGGGGGGCCATTGGAGATACCCAAGAAGGACCTCATAATGGGGGTCCATTGGAGATACCCAAGAAGGACCTCATAATGGGGGACCACTGGAGATACCCAAGAAGGATCTCATATTGGGGGACCATTGGAGATGCCCAAGAAGGACCTCATAATGGGGGACCATTGGAGATACCAAAGGAGGACCTCATAATGTGGGGCCATTGGAGATACCCAAGAAGGACCTCATAATGGGGGACCACTGGAGATACCCAAGAAGGATCTCATATTGGGGGACCATTTGAGTTATCCAAGAAGGACCTCATAATGGGGGAATCATTCTGGATACACAGGGCAAGAAAGGTCAACATATTAAAATTTGGTGGATAAATTGAAAATTGCACTTTCCAAGTGTAAAGAATACTAAAGTATGATTGCCACTCACACAAAGTACTTTCATTATAATGCAGCTATGGGCATGACTCCCATTGTTTTAATTTAGTTTTAATTATCACTGTTTATTTATTTCATAGTTTTGTCTGGTTGTTAGCTGAGGAGACTCAAATATAATGTACCTTTGCATCATTAAATATGTGGTTTCTTGGGAGTTCTGTGTACAGCATACCCCAAAATATATTGTTCTGACATACTTCATTATAAGGTGATTGTACGTTTTATATAGCACACTTGTATGGCTCCCATTACCAGCTTTATAATGAGGGAACACTTAACAGTAATTTTACAACCAACGAACTTAAAGACCAATTGAGAAAAGGATCTAACAATGTATAAGACAGGACCCCTTCCTCTGCAGAATATTCACTTGAAAAAAAAAGTGAATCCACAGTTACTGGAAATTTTTGTTAACTGGTACTTACAGTAGTAAGCTGTCTGTGGGCCTTGGTGTGATAGACGGTAAGGGAAATCAAAAGATTGGCACGATCCTCTGTCAGGAGGTCAAATTTCTGACCAAAGCTGATGACCACATCTGTGGATGGTTTCACTTCATTTCCTTTTTGCAGGTATCTTTGAAAGGTTGGCAAAAAGTAGTTTTCATAATCATAGATCTTGACTGGCTGGTCTCGGGCAAGTTTGAATGTTTTTCGACTGTCTATGGATGGTGAAGATACAAATATAGCACATCTGTGAGAGAAATATAAAAAGAAACAATTATCATGAGTTTGACTTTCTGGACACCAGAGGGTCCATCATGATTTATCCTTAAAATCCAATTTTATTGCAATTAATAAAAAGATCATTCCCTCAATGTAAGACAGTGCTACTTCATTATAATGCTGCATATGGGAACCATGGAGTATACTGCCTTACACTGAGACTGCCTTATAATGAAGCACATAGTACAGTACTCCCTCATTATAATGTGGCAACTGAAGCCATTGAGTATATTACTTTATAGTGAGACTATCTTATAATGAAGTACATGGTGCAGCATTCCTTCATTATAATGCTGGCCATGGAAGCCACGGAGTATACTGCTTTATAATGAGACTATCTTATAATGAAGTATTTGCTATAGTATGCCCTCATTATAATGCTTGCCATGGAGACATAGAGCATATAGCCTTATAATGAAATACATGGTACAGAACTTCTTCATTAAAATGCTGTCAATAGAAGCCATAGAATATATGGCATTATAATTACATGATACATGTAATTTAACTACCACTTATTGAAATGGGATCCATGACCACACAAACTTATAACAGGAACCATGTTATAATGAAGGACATTATAGTGAAGGAGTGGTATACAAATACCACAAGTTTGTTCAAAATATTGCAAAAGACCAGTGGAATGAATGTCACTGTAATAATTTATATTGTCATGATATAAAACTCTAATTAGTTTGGAAACATTTTATTATATAGCGGATATTTGCTTGCTGCAAGTGAATAATGGATATATTTCATCATATTTAATCCCATGGGTGAAAATACTTAAGTTTTTCACTCACAAGATGAAATATATCCATGATTCTCTCTATAGCAAACAAATTTTCTTTTTATTTTATGCTAAAACGTATTGGCTAGCAAATTGTAATGTGTGTGTAGTCTGTATAACAGATGGAAGTAGCAGATTTCTTACTGAATCCCAGGTGATGTCCGTGGTGTACCATTTATGTTCTGCTATGTTATTCATGCAGAAAATGTAAACAACTACATAATTCTCCTTCCCAATTCAAAGTAAAATAGCATGTTAAGAAAAGATAAAAACTATTTGTGCCTTGTTAGATTTGAGCTGAAGTTGGGTTTGATATGAGGCAGCCAGTTTACCACATGGTGAAATAAGCATCTAAGAATAACTTTGAGCTTCATGCTTATCTTGACATCAGCACGAAGTGAAATTATTTCTCTTACTTCACTCAAGTGAATTTACACCTTTATTTTACTTGGAAAATCATGTAATTCATGACCCTCGCATAAAATAAAATTACAATTTCTCAGTTTTGGGCAGAGAAATTGATTAAATTAGATTTTATCACTTTTTAAATTTAATTAATTACCTGATGATTACTTTTGATCATATTTCTCAACAAAATTACCAACAGAGTATCTTTTAACCTATGTATTACAACCTGCAAATGTAATACCTACATATATTTATCCAGAAGTGTTTTATATTTTAAAGTAAAGGACATGCAAAATACTCTCATTTGCACAAATAATGTTATATATCTGTTTTCATGAAAATATAATCAGAAAGTAATTTTGAATCCAGAATCTTTCTGACTAACTGATTAAATTATAAATTATTGGTATTCCAATACAAAAGTCTGATTGGATTCTATTTCAGCTTTTCACAATTACTGATCAATGACAGATGATAACAGTTGCCATTGATTATAATAAACCCAAGTAAAATCAAATTTTTGCAGAACCATACCAGTGATGCTTTCAAAGTACTAGACTGTGAGATCTGACAGAAGTATTCTATAAGATTTAGCAGTGATACTTTCACAGTACTAGAATGTGAGATCTGACAGAAGTATTCTATGAGATTTACCAGTGATACTTTCACAGTACTAGACTGTGTGATCTGACAGAAGTATTCTATGAGATTTACCAGTGATACTTTCACAGTACTAGACTGTGAGATCTGACAGAAGTATTCTATAAGATTTAGCAGTGATACTTTCACAGTACTAGAATGTGAGATCTGACAGAAGTATTCTATGAGATTTACCAGTGATACTTTCACAGTACTAGACTGTGAGATCTGACAGAAGTATTCTATAAGAGTTACCAGTGATACTTTCACAGTACTAGAACGTGAGATCTGACAGAAGTATTCTATGAGAGTCACATAAATATTATTACATTTAATTTTTCTGTGGTCATCCAATTGCTCTGATGTGAAATGCAAACAAACTGTTCTTAGGTTCACTTTTAACACAAGTCAGCAAATCAGTAAAGTCAAGACTACAGTAGTCCCCCTCTTGAACGGCCCCCCCCCCCACCAGCGGCCACCCACTCCTTACGGCCAGAATCCGAAGGCACCAACGAATTTGTGTTCAAAAGTACCCCTCACGAAAGGCTACCCGGCTAATGCGACCAGCGACCAGCATATTTGTGCAAAAATATAAAATTTACCCCTCACAAGTGGCCGCATTTTATTTTGTAATATGTATCCAGAACCAATTTTATTCATAACGTGTGTTAAGTAATCCGATTTCTGTTTCCCGATGTCAGGTTTTCGTTCCTGAAAGAAGTGTTGACTAAAGTACATGTACCACTAACGATAATATTATATCATTTACACCTCACGAGAAGCCACATTTATTCCATAAAGCCGAGAAAGACTCAAATTTTAATCCATACGAAAAGGTAAGTACACGTAATCCAATTAGCCTTACTGCTGTGTTATCATAAGATGTCCGGTTTAGCCACTGATAATTGTTAAGATTACAATTATTAACAGTAGTAACAGCTGAGAAGTGGCAGTATTGATGTACAATACACAAGTCAGCAGGAAAATGGTTTGATAGCCTTTATGGCTTCCCTTAGTAAGATGTTGAGCTTGTTCACTTCCATAATTAGTGGCTATTACTACTGACAATAATTGTCAAGATTGCAAATCCTAATGGCCGCAAGGTGCTATTGTTCAGGTCAATTCTGCGTACATATCGAAGCTGTTTTGGCTTCTGTCACTTAGTGTAAAACAATGTAAAATCAATAGGGTACCAGACTGCAACTAATGAATCACTTGACAAGATCGCCATCTTTAAAAACATGGCATTTTGTTTAAATGTAGAAAAAAATTTTATTCAGTCTTGTAGTTGGCAACATTGGAATAAGTTATTGCAAAAAGATCAACATGTCATTGAGGAAAAGAAAAATTCTCAGTTTAGAAGAGAAAGTGAAAGTAATTCAATTGACCAAAGATTGAAAGATAGGGAAACAATTCTGCAGAAATGGGAAGGTGGAATGGACAGAGAAAGGAAGATTGTTAGAGCCAGGAGATGTTTGTATCCTGATTTGAATGAAATTGTTTTTGAATGGTTTTGCACTGCGCGTGCTAAGAACATTCCACTCACTGGTCAAATGATCCAAGAAAAAGCAACAATTTTGTCAGTTGAAATGGGATATGACGACTTTACCGCAAGTAACGGATGGATGCACAGATTTCAAGTCTGACACAATATTAAGTGTTCTGTCCTTAGTGGAGAATCAGCTGATGTTAATAATGAAATTGTTGAAGATTGGAGCAAAAGACTGAACGATATATGCAGTGGATATGACAGGAAGGATATTTTTAATTGTGACGAGACTGGTTTATTTTTTAGACTGTTACCAACAAAGTCGTTGGTACAAAAAGGGGACTCGTGTAAAGGTGGGAAAAAAGCAAAGGAGAAATTTACAGTTTTGCTCCGTGCCAGTAGTTCTGGTGAGACTCGTGTAAAGGTGGGAAAAAAGCAAAGGAGAAATTTACAGTTTTGCTCCGTGCCAGTAGTTCTGGTGAGAAATTGAAGCCACTGGTGATAGGAAAATCGCAAAATCCAAGGTGCTTTAAGGGATATAGCTGGGCACATTTGAGAGTTACGTAGGAGGCAAACAAAAAAGCATGGATGACAGGACAGATTTTTGTGGTTACATTCCACAGAATTGATGGATTATGGCCTCACAACAAACAATGTTGAACTTGTGGACATAATTATGAAAACACAAGACATTCTTAAAAAAGACAAAAGAAAAGCTGTAGAAAGCATGGGACAAATGACACTGGATAAATTTTTCAAGCATAAGAATTCTTAGGAACATTGGTATTGTATTTAAGTGTCTGTTGGTGACAAATGATGTGATCTGTAACATTATTATAAAGACAGCTTTAAAACTACATGTATATCAATAGTTATTCATAGTATTCTTTTGAAAATGATGAATAGTTTGTTTCACATTGATTTCACAATGTGCATGTGATTTTTAAATGAAAATATTAAATGTTTTAGAATTAAATGTAGTTGTGACTTTCTATATACATGTATGCATATGTATTTACTATTCGCATTTGTCATCCCCCTCTAGAAAGGCCACCCGCATTATAAGGCCACTTTCCTGTTGCTATAGGGGTGGCCTTATAAGAGGGGGACTACTGTATATTGAATATGTACACAATAATGACTGAAATGATCCCTGCATAACTTCATTCCAAATACTCCGACATGCAAATTATTCTGACAACACTTGCAAGGTATGGTCATTTAGTACATGTTTATTATTCCATGAAAATTCATTCAAGCAGTGAACCTGTGACCTGGTTAAAAGGTCTGTAAGAATGTTTGTAACATTGAGATCTCACAGGCATGTCACAGAAGTGTATGAGAACCTAATTTACAAAGACGGATACCGGGTGCTACAAAATTTGTATTGAGAAACTACAGACAGTCCAGGACCACTCCAGTGGCCCAAGTGGTTAGAGTGTCTGCCTTGGATGTGGGAGGTTGCAGGCTCGAACCCCAGCAGAATAATACCAAAGATTTATAAAATATGGTACTAGCAGTTGCCTCGCTTGGCGCTCAGCATTAAGAGGTTAGTTTTAGGACTGGTCAGCCTGGTGTCAGGATAATTTGACTGGGTGGAACATAATGCCACATGTCTGCGGCATGATGCCTCAGTGCGAGACATCACTATAAACTGCCACACTGCAGACATCATAGCAATATGACTGAATTTTTTTTAAAGCTATGTTAAAAATTCAAATCACACACACACAGAGTCCAGAGAAAACCACTGACTCAAGGCTGTGCAATATCATGAACCATTATACACCATGGCATCATTACACACCATAGCACCATTACATACCATGACACCATTAACTGTTACCTGCATTTCCTTGTGGCAACAATGTCATTGCCTTCTATTCGTAACAGCAGTCCACGATCGGCTACCTTAAGAAGCATCTGTGTAGACTGATTTTGAGCAATGTTGGGTGTGTTACATTCTGGGAGACAAATCTGTTCTGCGTTAGGTGGCCCAAACATCTGTAAAAGAAATAAATTTTAGAAAAAAACATTTACATAATAATTTACTTCATATCTTAAAAATGGAAGCAGATAGAACTGTTTTTACAGCTCAATAATTTAATCTAAACCAGAATTTTATACAACATAACATGCCACTAATGAAAAGAAAGAGAACTGAAATAATGTACCAGGTACGATATTTGTCAGTCTATAAGTCGATGCGGAGTACAAGTCGAATGTGCAAATATGGTAAATTTTCTATCATTCATCCATATAGAAGTCGATGCTGAGCATAAGACAAGACCAGATCAACACCTCCGCTTCTCCACTTTGTTCCACACATCATCACGAATTTTATCCTATCTGTAACTCAGTAACCTTTCCAGTGTGGATCATTAAATAAAACTAAAAGTATCTAATTTGTTTCACGCGAAGTATTTTAAATGTATTATATACTTTTAGCTACATATAATTACGCTGACCTGAAAATTTACTGAGTTACAGATAGGATAAAATTTGCAGTGCTGTGTGGAATGAAAATATAATAATTTTCGGTTTCATAAATATTATAAGTATCACTGTATGCTATTTCAGATTACCAGCAACACATTTAATGGGAACTGAGATACATAGAGACATGTATATGTATTCCATCACATTCTTCTTCTTGCACCTCATGAATCAAAATAAAATATATATATGAGAGAGAGAGATTCCAGCTATTCACGTTTTTTTGACTTTATTGCCCCTGTTTAGCTGAAGCTTTTGTCAAAGAGAGAAAACATTAATAAATTAAATAGTAAATGTAAACTAGGAAAATACATATCATACTCCTTCAGGGTTTAAAATATTCACAACAGTTATATCCATATAGACTCCATTAGGTTAAATCCCAAGAATGACCATTTAATATGTTGTCTAATTTTCTTTGCAAGTAAAATGACCTGTCCATTCCCAACAAATAAGATTTTTTATAAAGTGCACATACTCTTACTGTACTTAGGTGGCAATTGTTTTTTCATCTTTACTCATGCCATATGTTACTGTAATTGCTGTCAAACGTATCGGCAAGTTCAAAAGATGTCACTGGTTGAGAAATTTACATGAGTAACAACCAGGCATTTCCTTTCATTATATGGTACCATATTCATAATACCCATGGGTAGCCTCATTTCACTACTGGTAGCCTCACTAATCTGATCTGGTCTACCAAATCTTGACCTCAAAAGGGTATTGGCTTGAGAAAACCTGACTACAGCTGTAGCATATTTAATTAGCATGTAAATACCACTAAAAAGCCACATAATTCTTGGACAATGGAAGTGATAACTAAAACTAGAAGGAATTGCTTACCTAGTGGTATTAATTGATAATGGAATACAGTACTGCACTTTTGTACATGAGTAAGATAACAGACATCAAGTAAGTGAACAATACAATACAGATTATGATACAATCTCAGTCTCTCTATCTCTCTCTCATAATGGGGCATAATTTTTATTTGATCATGAGGTGCAGTAAGAAAATTGTGATGGACTATCTGTCTTTGTCTTGGTTATTCATCTTCTAACTTGTCAATTCTAAAGCACATATATCAAATTTAAACAACGTATATTACAACAACACATATTACCAATGCATGTTGCTTTAGTGCAATTACATCTGATGTCTGTTAATTTTTAATACTGGCCATCATGCAATTGTTTAAAATCATTCTCTTATATTTTGTCATACAATGATCTCTTCCCCAAAATGAAATATTATTTTTCGAACTTTTGGAGAATTTTTTCCCTATGAAAAATTATGTGACATATGATGCAGCTATTTGGATGACAAAATCCATATAAAAGTCGATTCAGAATATAAGACGAAGCTAAGATTTTCTGATCAAAAAGTATCGTCTTATAGGCCAGCAAATACGGTACTCAAAATTCAACAAAGTTAGTGATATTTTAACCAGTTATGTTGATATCAATTTGATCAATTTACATGTATGTATTTGGCTTTTAATTCATTTGGATTACACCCACGATAGCCAGCTTGGCCATTATTATTCTGTTACATTTCATTGCCCTAAATTAGTTCCAACAATGTTCACAGTAATTAATTCAATGACAGAGCCTTCAGTATGCAATAATACTGTGTGAACATTAATAGAAAATATGCTTGTGGACACTGGAGTATTAAATTCATTGCGTTTCCAAAATAACCATTTTTTAAAACAAAATTTAACTGCTAGGAGCTATTCGTTGATTGCCAAAGGTACAACAAAAGAGCTTGTCCACCTACCCCCTCGTTTACTTCCTGAGGTAGCTGTCCAGTCAAATCCTGTCCAGAACCATGAAAGACTCGACATCCATCAGGGTTTTTACACTCATGCTCAAATATACCTTGGTTTCTGTAGTGCACTGATAGGTACAAGCTGTTATCATCCCCTGTAAGTTGAAAATAAATACATTGTGTTATTTTCATTTTGTGTCTGACCTATTGACAAAATTTACATTAAAATATTTCAGGTGAATCTTGATAAAGAATCTGAGGCTTGCCATTTTTTTCTAGGGTTCAAATAACAGCTAAGTAATATAGGCAGAGTAGTGAAATTTACATTTCCTCAGCACAATATGCTTTTGGTACCTGTTGTACCTCCCTCAGTTTCAAACTTTAGCCAGTACATCTGCAAGGGAAATAGATCTAATTAGATCTGTGGATTTTTACAGACAGAAGCAAGGAATGTCTACTGTCATGGTTGTCATGTGTATGCAGTGTTTTCTGGGGTTACCTTTTAAAAATGATCCAACTATTTTCAAAAAATACTTTACTAAAACTGTCTTCTAATTTGTTTGAAAGAAGTAGAGTGGACCTGTTGACATATTATGGTATAGAAAAACATCTTTTCTATGTATTTTAACAAGTGTATATTTATGGTACTATTACATTAATTATGCATTTATGGCAAAGTTTAATACCCCAAAATTTGTCCAGCATTTTCATCCAATCTATAGCATAAATCTGATCTCCAGCATAATGTGCCGGCAAATCAGTGTCCATGCAATTTGTATTGAGAAATCAGTAGAACAAACAACATAGACCCTCATCTGTAGGCACAGTATGCTATGGCAGATCAGGATCTTTGTTGTTTGCAGTTTGACTCAATTTATAAGTAAGTATATACGGTACATTATACCTAAATATATTTAGTTACATGTGCTGCCATATGATAGTGCACATGATAGTACAGTTACGGTATTTACTGTGACACCTTTAATTACAATTGCTATATGTGCCATGGGAAGCTTTGTGATTAGTTTTTAATGGCAAACTGTCAAAATGCGGGTGTAATTTGGGGAAAGGTAAGCCATTAGCGAGGTCAATAAATCCCAGCAGAACTAAATTTTAGAACTGTTTGATGGAATTTTACATTGGGAAATGCAGCAGCAAGGGAGTACTTTGCACATACTGCAAATATAGTATTGACATCAGCCATCCTTGAGTGTAGCTATGACATCCATCAACATAGTAACATAACCCAGTATAGTGGCAATGCATGAATGTAAAGCTCAATCCCAAATGTAACTAATACAAGTTTAAACATCCTAACTAGTGTGGCCATTGCATGCTTGACATACCAAACAACAATGAAGATCCTATTTCAGGAGTCCTATATCATTATTTAATAGTAATATATTGTTTTAAAAACCTCAATATAAGACAAATTCACCTACAAGACATTCAACTTATATGGGTCTAATGAACTGCATTGCATTGAGGGTATACTTACATTGGTTCTATGAACTGCATTATACTGAGGGTGTATTTATATTGGTCTGATGAACTGCAGTACAGTGAGGGTATACTTATATTTGCCTTATGAACTGCATTATAGTGAGGGTGTACTTGTATTAGTCCTATGATCTGTATTATATTAAGGGTGTACTTTTATTGGTACTATGAACTGCATAATAGTGAGGGTGTACTTGTATTGGTCCTATGAACTGCATTACATATTGGGTGTATTTGTACTGGTCCTATGAACTGCATTAAAGTGAGGGTGAACTTATACTGGTCCTATTAACTGCATTATAGTAAGGGTGTACTTGTATTGGTCCTATGAGCTGCATTATAGTAATGGAATACTTAAATGGATTCTATGAACTGTATTACAGTGATGGTGTACTTACATCTGTATTTAAGTATTTGGAAACATTGTGCAGTAACCCCTGATTATAACACTGTCATGGAAGTCACAGAGTATACTACCTCATAATAATGCATATGCTACATATAATATTACAACCACATTAACCTTATAACAACATAATGTTATAATGAAGTGCCTTATAGTGAGACCACCTTATAATGAAGTACATGATGCATCTAATTTTACTACCATTTAATGAAATGACATCTGTGGGTATACCTGTCTTATAACAGGAACTGTGTTATAATAAAGGCCTTATAATACTGAATATTGTGGTTTACTGATACAAATATGTTTTAAATGTATTTGCATTAGCAGAGATAATAGCCACATGTAAATACAACAGTAAAGTCTCCATTAAGATCATCAGATTGTCTCCAATATAAATTGACATCTATATTGTAATACCTATTTGAAAAAATCATTTCAGAAATTCCCAAACAATATTTTTGGTACAAGAAATCATTCCATGTAACTTTAAAGTGAAAATCAGTATTCTAATAGCAAAATGGCATCAACTTTTTTAACAGGGGTTTTGCTACTGCTGCAAAAATGTGGCATTTGACCAGTCACATAACATGTTTCTATCACAAATGTTTCAATGAAACAAGTCCTACCATTGGATGCTAAAGATGTACTAGATGATATTGTGGAAAGTTCTTGGGGTATATCTGCCCCAATATCAGAAAAGGATTTTGCTGCAATTCTCTCAATACTGGTCATCTCTTGGTGGTGTGGTAATTGAATCTCAATGTCTGAAGATAATAATAATAATAATAATAATAATAATAATAATAATAATAATATTAATAATAATAATAATAATTATTATTATTATTATTATAATAATAATAATTATAATAATAAACAACAAAATAAAAATAATAATAACAACAACAGCAACACTTGTTATTTCATGGCAGGCCATGAATTGCTGAATTTCCAAGTAAAATAACTGTGATAATTCACTCGAGTGAATTACGATAAATAATTTCACTGCCACATCAATAACAAGATAACCGTAAAATTCAAAGTTGTTATTAGATGCTTACACAACCTAGTGGTAAATATGGCCACTTTCCATTAAAGATGACTAGAGCTCAAATCCAGCTAGGTGCAAATTATTATTATTTTCTTAATGTGCTACTTGACTTTGAATTGGGAAGGAGAATTATGTAACTGTTTATATTTTCTGTGCGAATAATCACAAAACAACAGAACATAAACAATATACTGCAGACATCATGCAGGATCCAGTATGGAATCTATTACTTCAATCTGTTCCACAGAAAATCTTGCTAGCCAATATGTTTGAGCAAAAAATAAAAAGAAAATTTACTTTGCTATGAGTGAATATGCAATATATTTCATCTTGTGGGTGAAAAACCTAAGTATTTTCACCCACTCAAGTATTTTCACCCACTCAATGAAATGTATCCATTATTCACTTGTTTCAAGCAAATATCCTCCATAAAATATTTATAATCACAAGTAACAGTATAAAATTACACAACTACTATACCATAACATCCAAATAAATTGTCCTAGAAAATGGTAATATTTCCTGCTTTCTGTTTATTAATTATTTCACTCATTATATATTTGAATGACAAAAGTTTTTGTGAATAAACATAGCAAGATATAATCGTCATTCATTTTGATGTAACATTGAAGGTGGCACATAACAACTGTGTTTAGAAGTTTAGGTCCCATTTTTTCTCTACAGCATTAAGATCCAAGCTTCCTCGTGGGATGGTGTGTGACAATAAGCCCCTAGCCCCTTTCAGTGATGCCATAGTATAATAAGCCCCAAGCCACTTTGAGTGATGCCATATGACAATAAGCCCAAAGCCCCTTTGAGTGATGCCTTATGACAACAAGCCTATAGCCCATTTGAGTGATGCCATAAGATAATAAGACCCTAGCTATCTAGAGGGATGGTATATGGCAATAAGCCCCAAACTCCCTAGAGGGATGGTTTATGACAGTAAGCCCCTAGCCCCTTTGAGTGATGCCACATGATAATAAGCCCGAAGCCCATTTGAGTGATGCTGTTTGGCAAGAATTACCTAGCCCTTTTTAGTGATGCCATATGATAATAAGCCCCAGCCCCTTCGAGTGACGCTTTATGATAATAAACCCTGGCCCCTTTTGAGTGACACTATATGATAATAAGCCCCTAGCTCCCTAGAGGGATAGTGTATGACAAAAAGCCCCTAGCCCCTTTGAGTGATGCCATATGACAATAAGCCACAAGCCCTTTTGAGTGATGCTTGTTTGGCAAGAAATGTATAGCCCTTTTAAGTCATGCCATATGATAATAATCCCCCAGCCCCTTTGAGTGATGCTATATGATAATATGCCCCTAGCTTCCTAGAGGGATGGTGTATGACAATAAGCCCCTGGCCCCTTTGAGCAATGCCATATGACAATAAGCCCTAAGCCCCTTTGAATGATACCATATGACAATAAGCCCCTAGCCCCTTTTGCATGATTCCATATGATAATAAGCCCCTAACCCCTTTGAGTAATGCCATACGATGATAAGCCCCTAGCTTCTAAGAGGGATGGTGTATGATAATAAGCCCCTAACGCCTTTGAGTAATGCTATATGATAATAAGCCCCTAGCTTCCAAGAGAGATGGTGTATGACAATAAGCCCCTTGCCCCTTTAAACAATGCCATATGATAATAAGCCCCTAATTCCTTTGAGTAATGCCATATGATAATAAGCCCCTAGCTTCTATGAGGGATGGTGTATTATAATAAGCCCCTAACTCCTTTGAGTAATGCTATATGATAATAAGCCCCTAGCTTCTAAGAGGGATGGTGTATGATAATAAGCCCCAAGCCCCTTAATAATAAGCCCCTTGCCCCTTTAAACAATGCCATATGATAATAAGCCCCTAGCCTCCAAGAGGGATGGTGTATGATAATAAGCCCCAAGCTCCTTTCAGTGATGCTGTATGGTAACAAACAACAAGCCCATTTGAGAGATGTAATATGACAATAAGCCCCTAGCTCCCTAGTGGGATGGTGTATGACAATAAGCCCCTAGCCTCTTTGAGTGATGCTGTATGGCAAGAAGTCCTTAGCCCCATGGAGTGATGCTATTTTGCAAGAATTATCTAGTCCCTTTGAGCAAAGGTGTATGGCAATAAGTCCCTTGCCCCTCTGAGTAATATTGGACGACAATAAGCTGCTAGCCCCTTTAAATGATGGTGCATTGCAGTAAGTCCATATCCCCTTTTGGGTGACTGTACATGGCAATAAGTCTTAGCCCCTTTGAGTGATGGTGCATGACAATAAGTCCCTATCCCCTTTGAGAGATGGCATATAGCAATAAGTTGCAAGTACATCTGAGTGATTGCTGCTGTAGTTAATGTAAAATAAGTAAGAATTTTACACACAATCTTCACTCTTTCAGCAGTAAGATGGATATCATTTAAATTCTAGATGAAGTTCTCAATGAAAACCTTTCCAAATCTTTTTTATGGTGGGGGGGGGGTGAGGAGGATTGCTGTCCCACTTCAACTGAAGATTGCATTGGTGTTACCTTTTTATATGTACAATCCACAATTCTACTTCTATCCCCAAGGCAAGGTGAGATGTTATTTTAAAATTGTACCTTGCTTAAGTTTTCAGACAAATGTTAAGATGTATGTATGTTCTTAAGTCACAAATCTTACAGGGTTGTTGTCATATAAATGCAAAATTACAAGTCCCATTGCCTTTTCATATCTATGGAATCAGACATTGAGGGAAGGTCAGGGTAACTGCAAAATTAGAAGTCATATTGCCTTTTCATACCCATGGAACCAAGCATTGAGGCAAGGTCAGGGTAACTGTAAAATTAGAAGTCATATTGTTTTTTCATATCTATGGAATCAGACAATGAGGCAAGGTCAACTGTAAAATTAGAAGTCATATTGCCTTTTCGTATCTATTAAACCAGACATTGAGGCAAGGTCAAGATAACTGTAAAATTAGAAGTAATATTGCCTTTTCATATCTGTCGAGCCAGACAATGAGGCTAGGTCAAGGTAACTTTAAAATCTTGCTTAAGAACCATAAACATCTATATCCTGCAAGAAATATAACTCCTTGGAATATGTATTAATATTATTCTCTCTCTCTTTTATATATATATATATATATATATATATATAATACTCTCAATATAATGCAGTCCATGAAAGCTATGGGGTATACTGCCTTATGATGAGCTAAAGGATAAATATAATGTTACTACCACTTAATGGAATGGGAGGCTCCATAACCACACTTGCCTTATAGTAGGAACTATTTTATAATGAAGGGCCTTATAGTGAGGAAGTACACTGATGAACACATGCACACAATTACCATAGGTACTGAAAGATTAAATTTTGCAACCAAAAAAAAAAGAAAACTGAAAAATGCTTTGGCTCACCACTCTCTGGCGATAGGGACTTTTCTGATGTATCCATATCACTTATGCTGGTGCTGAGGCGGAAATCATCAGGCATGGACCCGGACCGAACATGGATTAAATCTCCTGAGTCAATATTGTTTAGATCAGGAGGGATTTCTTGTTGAATAACTACTTCACCAGGCTCTGAGCAGAGAAAATTAATTGAATTGATCAGTTTTTATTCTGTTTATTCTCTACTTATTAATTACTCCTGGACATAAAAGCAAAACACAAACAAGAAATGGCTTATCTGATATCAGCCATATGGTCTACTGCAAAAGTAGTTGACCAATTAACCTTGGTTAGCAGAAAGCATTCCATCTTGTTTAAAACCTGATGAGTGATTTGTTTAGAAAAAGATGAAAGATTTTCTATTTTCAGTAAATGCAGCTATATTTGATGCCCCTATCAGCACTGTTTATGCAAACTTGAAAGGCCCTCATGTCAGGATGCTTTCTGCCATATTTATTCTTTCCTGCTGAGCTGTTAAAAAAACTTAGTGGGAGAAGATGAAGCCAAACTCTATTTGCATGAAACTATTATGCATAAATTTAATTACAAAGTTTGGTAAACATATGAGGAGCAGAAATCGTGCTATTGCACAGAAAGATGCTTGGTGTGATTGGTCATAATTACTATGATCTTTGATAGCTTGACTCCAAATCTATAAAGTTCTGTCTTTTATGGGGATACATGTCTGTAATGTGTCGTGAAGATTAACAAAGCAGAATTCAAATTACTGCTGACAAACCATGTTCTTAGTGGCTGTATAGCCATTATACATTCCACTTCAATTTTGGGTGCATACATATTGTGACAAATATCAGAACTAAAACAACTACAGTGTTCAGTTCTCAAAATTCTATTGTTCAGTGCTCAAAATTCTCTTGTTCAGTGCTCAACATTCTCCTGTTCTATGCTCAAAGTTCTCTTGTTCAGTGCTCAAAATTCTCTTGTTCAGTGCTCAACATTCTCTTGTTCAGTGCTCAAAATTCTCTTGTTCAGTGCTCAAAGTTCTCTTATTCAGTGCTCAAAATTCTTTTGTTTTGGGCTCAAAATTCTTTTAAAAAAAGCAACCCTTTCTCTTCAAAATAATATCTACAAGCAGAAGACACTGTGAGGATAAAAAGGATGAGACCTAACTATAACATTCCAATTATGCCAAGGTATTATAAATTTAAAATGGATTTATGACAGTACATCCTCACCATGTTTGATTTCCCTGTTTAAGGTTACAGGTATCGGCTCTGGTTCCACCTGGTGGCCAAATCCCTGAAATTGTGAAAAAACTCAGTACAGTTTCTTCTGTAACTCAATGGTCACTTGCAGAATCTGTACATGATCCAATATGATTTCATCTGGTTTTGGTTTGGTGTTTGACAGCACAGCAATATAAGGTTATTTAGCAACGAGGAAAATGGTGTAATGTTCCTTGCCCAAGGTCTCACTATGGTAGCCAACCTGTGCTCAACCAGTGGTAGGATTTAAACCAAGAACCTTTTTGGTCACAAGCTCTAACATGCTAACCACTCAGCCAACACAGCTCCAGCCTTCAACAGTTGCCTCCTATTACATGCATGTGAGTGCACTGGGTCTATTCTCCATCCCTGAACCCACAGGAGGTGAATGAAAATTAACATTGGGTCTATTTTCCATCCCTGAACCCACAGGATGTGAATGAAAATTAACATTGGGTCTACTCTAAAACCCCAACCCCAAAGGGGATTAATGAAAATTAACATTGGGTCAACTCCCAAACCCCAAGCCCACAGGAGGTTAATGAAAATTAACACTGAGTCTATTCTCATTTCCCAGCCACAAAGGGGGTTAATAAGAATTAACATTGGGTCTGTTCTCATTTCCCAACTCCAAAGGTGGTTAATTAAAATTAACACTGAGTATATTCTCATTTCCCAACCCCAAAGTGGATTAATGAAAATTAATTTTGGGTCTATTCCAAAACCCCAAACCACATGAGGTTAATGAAAATTAACATTGAGTCTATTCTCAGTTCCCAAGCCCACAGGGGGTTAATGAATATTAACATTGAGTATATTCTCGATTCCCAAGCCCACAGGGAGTTAATAAAAATGAATAACATTTTCAGTCTCATGGTTAACATTTTGAATCATTATATGTTTATATGATCCTAATAAACAGACAAATTTCATATATTGCATCACTTTTTATACCTGAAACTATTTTTGCACAAAAAGATTATTACATCTCTTACATACGATGTTTACATTCTGTTTTCATTATTTTTAATTTCATAAGTGAAATCTATTATTATCTATACTCACTTAATAGTCATGTCCAACTGCAAACAACATAGACTCTGATTTGTCATCACAAAATGCATTGGCAGATCATTATTTATGTTGTTTGTTCTACTGATTACTCCTAACAAACTGCACAGATCCAAATCTGCCAGCACATTATGCAGTGAGAGACCTGGGCCTGTGCAGTTTACAGTTGGACCAGACGTCTAAGTTAATATACACAGTATATTAATTCTGTCAAAGGATTACGGACAAACAGAAGCAAAACTCTTTCCACAGAAACAAAACTGTATAGAAATGCATACAATAAGGCTAGTACTTACATTGGGAACATGAGGGTCTTCCACTCCTAGTGGAAATATAAAAAGGAACTTTAGTGGAAAATATAATCAAAATCTAATATGCCTAATAGAAAAGCCTTCCTTTATAATCAAAATCTAATATGCCTGATAGAAAACCCTTCCTTAATAATCAAAATCTAATATGCCTAATAGAAAACCCTTCCTTTACAACCAAAATCTAATATGCCTAATAGAAAACCCTTCCTTTATAATCAAAATCTAATATGCCTAATAGAAAACCCTTCCTTTATAATCAAAATCTAATATGCCTAATAGAAAACCTTTCCTTTATAATTAAAATCTAATATGCCTAATAGAAAACCCTTCCTTTACAATCAAAATCTAATATGCCTAATAGAAAACCCTTCCTTTATAATCAAAATCCAATATGCTAATAGAAAACTCTTTCTTTATAATCAAAATCTTATATGCCTAATAGTAAACCCTTCCTTTTTTAAATATAGATTCCCACTTTTGCAACACTATTGCAAATAAAAGAAATTATTGTATTTATGAATGCATTGATTTTACACACCTATACAGGTCACAGGCTTGTCATAATGGTCATAATGAAGTGACTCCTTCAAAATAGAACTCCTAACCATGGACAATGGTAATCTTCTTTGAAGTTATCAGTATCATTATAAACAAGACATGCAGAGAAATGATGTTCATTTTTTACAATGCATGTGATTATTAGTTAAGACCAATCAAAACATGCCAGAAGGTAGTAGATGTATGTCACACAATGACCTACATCTGTTATAGTGATGTAGTACTAATATGCAAAAAGTAGGCATATATCAATGTCTGAAGACTGTACAGCAATAGAACAAGAGAATGACCAAAATTATTAGGCCTGTACAGTCACTTATGCAATGAAAAGTAGGTCAGAGTGACCTAACTTTCGCATAATGGCATAGTACTCTGCACATAGCATGTACATATCAAGTTTAATGACTGTACAAGCACCACTGTCCAAGAAAGTGAACTAAACATTAAATATATACACAGTCTCTGATGCAAGAAATGTAGGTCACAGTTACCTAATGTTGCATGGATGTGGTACACTTTAGGCTGCATGCACATATTGAATTTCTCAACTGTATAAGCAACAGTGTTTGAGAAACTAACCTAAACAAATAAAGTATACACGGTTATTGGAGAGAAAAAAGTAGGTCGCTGTCCCTTGTTTTGGTTTGGCAATATAATACCCCTCAGTATGTACAAGTTCAAGTTTCATGACTGTACATGCAATACACTGTACCACCCATGAAACTGACCCAAACATAGGTTTCATAGTCACTAAAGTGTGAAAAACATAGGTCATGTTGACTTTCTTCTGGTATCATGGCCTAATACTCCTCAACTGCATGTACATATCAAATTCAATGACCGCACAAACGATAGTGTAAGAGAAACTTACTTAAAAACAAAATATGTACAATGCTTTTCACTGAAGACTGGTTTAAACATAAATGCAGTATGAAATTAATGAAGCAGCAAAAGTAGGTCACAGCAATCTGAATTTATTGTGGCAGTGTGGTCCTCAGGCTGTATGCACATATACAGTTTAATTACTATATTTACAAGTGTTTGAGAAATTGACTTAAACACAAATTAATACATTTGTTAACACCAATGCCAACTAAGATGGTGGGTGTATTGTGCAAGTTCTCCTACACCGTCATGCAGACAAACTACAAACTGGAATACTATGTCAAGCCTTGTCTTTGTGTGCTTTGAAGATTATACATGATTTATCATTACAGTGCTTGATCAATCAAGTCTTTATCTCCTTATTCCCCACCCCGTTTTTAATTATGTTCATGTTCCGATTTATATGCATGTGTATATATATGTTTATCAATTATATTATTTCAATAATTAATGTACGTGTGCATATCAGTTTATGTACTCTGTGAACTTATTTGCATATTTCAGATTTCACAATTCTCAACTCCACATGTTCGAATACTAGTATTTACCAATGCTGATTTCATTTGAAAAAAGTGAAAGACTCTTATTATCCTTGTGAGATTAACAAGTTATGACCTTAGATCCGATCACAGGGCCATTTAAACCATAAAGAGGCCTAAGAGAAGTATTATGAAATATTATATTTAAATTTTAATATAGTTGTAAGCATTTATAAACCAACAAGCACAGATTTGTTTGTTCAAAGTTTTGGAGCATAGTATAAAAATGGAACCACTTTTTCTGTGAAAGAAGCAATGAACAATGATGCATAAGATCACAGCAGAACAAAAAGTACAAGTGACCTTCAACTAAGTTAAACCTTTATTTTAAACTTAAAATATAATAAAATATATAACATACTTGAATTTACAAATCTGTACACTTTGTATGGGTCATTTCCATCCAGTCTGTTCATGTCCTTGACCTCCTGGATGTTGGGCAGACGATTCAGAGCACAACGAAAACGTGTCTTCCATGTGGGCCAATCTGCTTTGTCCACGCCCTCTCTGTATCGTCCCGTGTGGACAGCCCATTCCTATAAAAATTACATATATAAAGATAACACTGCAAGTCAGAGAGAATATTTTAGTAAAATCATATTTAAATCAGCCACCCAATTAGGAAAATAATAACCCCTTCAAGTATGTCTCTTTTTAGCAAGTTGCTGTTTAATATAAAAACAAAATAGAATGTGACATTTTACAATATTGACAAAATTGGCAGATTATGGCAGATGGTAGCTTAATTAAGGACACCTTTCATGCGGCAAACACCTTTTGAAATATCGGGGTACAGGAGTGTGCTGGTTTAACAACACCATTACATTTACTTTGTATGCTTTGATATTGTATACATACCTACACCTTTCAAAATATGAACACCTCAAGATAATTAATGATCATTACCAAGCATGTCTTGCCACTGATGTCGATATACGATATGTATCATGATACATAGATCCTGATACGATATGTACAGTAATATATATTCCTAAGCTTATTTTCATGTAAGTCACATAATGCGCTTCCTTCTGTCATTACAATTCAGTACCACCTACTCATTACTTGCATTTTAAATACAAATTGGATTTCATAAGACAAAAAATACAATATGAAAATGCTAGACCTGCCAATACAATTGTGTCTTGTTCCAAGAAACAATGTATCATACAATTATATAATTATGTAAGTTCTCAGGTTAGAAGTATATCGTGCATATCGCGATTTGGGGGTTGGTTTAGACCATGTTTCTTCTCTTGAAAATTGCTTTTCATTATTTGCCGTTTATATAATAGTCAAATAAGGAAAACGGATTTTCAAAACTAAGGAAACTCAGTTAAGAAGTGCCAATACGATATTTTGTATCTTATAAGATTTTCAATATCTCCCATAAGTATGGCTGTATCGTTAAGTTCCTAATCATTACCACCTTCTGTACTACACAGTGGCAACAACAATGTCATGCTTATACAAGTAGTTACCCTTAATATCGGTGGGCTGCTATGTCACTGACCTTGAATTACAAATGCAAGTTGGGTTGCTATCATTTCAGCAGTCAAGAAGTTAAAGGAAGAAATGGAATATACTAATTACACTATGTCGTTAACTCTCACTGTTCATTTCCATTTGACGACTGAAGACAACGGAAGTGGATGAGGCTGGACAGAAGGAGAAGTAGGTAGGAAAAATGAAGTCAATATCCCTCCTCGCTCCCACAAAATGCATTTTCAACAATTACTAATTAAAAATATAAGATAGTGTGTACTGAAATCAATGTATTGTATGACTGGTACACACTTTATGATATAGGATTATGTGTGATATGACTAGTAGATGGGGGCCCCGAGTGGCCGAGTGGTCTAAAGCGCTCACCATTACGGATCACTGCCATCTCACCTCTGTCTGCGTGAGTTCGAGTCTCAGGCTCGGCTAACGTGGGCACGTGAGAAAGCCTGCCAGTAGCTTCTCGTGGGTCGGTGGTTCTTCCCGGGGTTTTCCAGGGTTCTTCCTCCACCAATTATACTGGCCGCCATGTATAGCCTATCTTGTGCTGAAAAATGGCGTTAAACCCTACAACAACAACAACTAGTAGATGCTTTATAATATAGGGTTATGTGTGATATGACTGTTACATGCTTTATAATATAGGAATATGTCTGATATGACTGGTACATGCTTTACAATAGGGTGTTATGTGCGATATATGAATGTTACACGCTTTATAATATAGGGCTATGTGTGATATGACTGTTACATGCTTTATAATATAGGAATATGTCTGATATGACTGGTACATGCTTTATAATATAGGATTATGAGTGATATGACTATTACATGCTTTACTAATACAGACCTATATGCAAGCCCCTTCAGAGGTTGAGAAAGGTCCGGCGACTTTGAGAGTTTGACGCCCCCAGGCCCTGCTTATATTGAAATTTGGAAATGAATTGAATGCCAAAACAAACCCATATCATTTACCCGGTACTATGTAAAGATTTAAAAGACGACCAAGTACACAACGAAAGTATTAAGGAGATAAAAAAAAAAAAAAAAAATAACTTGTAAAAACCGAGGCCCCTTAGCGATTGAGGCCCGGGCCATATACACCCACCCACCCACCCCTCTGACTGGGTCTGCCTATATGTGATGAATGTTACATGGGTTACACTATAAACCTATATATGATATGACTGTTACGTGCTTTACGTTATATGATCTGCACCAATTTATCCTTAGGGGTATACTGACCTTATGAGCCCAAATTCGGGGGCAGGGGGTCCCTTTGCATACAAGTTTTTTCAAATTCAAATTATTTTGAGGTAGAAGTTTTGCTAATGGTTAGAGAGATTGAAGGCCAGAAGAAATTGGCAGCGGTAAAACGACGAATACTGCAACGACGCTGAAGACCAAAAACAAAATAATAATAGAAGTTATTACAGCAACATCGTTGATTGGAGTCGTGCAATTTCTGAAGAAACAAAAAAAAAACTTTTATTATTCTTACCTTGAAAATCATTGAATCTGCCTCACTCCAATCTCTGTTGCCCACGTGTTTCCATGGCACCCGGAATGTTTTTTCTTTCTTGTTTATCCAATTTAGTCCTGGAATCTCCCCACTCTCAATCCGCGATTCCAGCCACGGTATCATTCGCTGGCGACTGTGGTGGTCTGTGTACGTCATACTGGAGTTATGGTGTTCCCTGGAAATTGATGTATACATTTATTTAATAATGTATCCATGATCTAGATTTAGCTATCATTCTAATAAAAGATATATGTGTATCAAGACATGCGTTCTACAGTATAATCTGACTAATATGTTGACTAGAACTAGAAAACCTGTCGTTTTTTGTTTTTTTTATATAAAAAACAAACAAACAAACAAACAAAAAAAAAAAAAAAACAATCGATCCTTGCTTCCCCACCCCTGTATGAATAAAAAAAAAAAAAGAATTTACTTCACTCTGATTCTTTTCTGTATTCATTAAATATATATATAACCAACGTGCACCCCTAGTACCTCATCTGATAAGGGTGGTGGAACTGCAGTTTAATATCTAGTTTCGTAGTCCAAAAAGTTAGCAAGGTGAGGTGGGGGTGGATGCATATGAGAAATGTCAAACAACGCAATACACATTATGTTGTTAACAACAATATTCCATACACACTTCAACGGATATATGTGTATAGTTTTAATTTGAGTTTAGAATGAGGACGATTTTACTTAACTGCAAATTCTAGTTATTTCTGTAAAATTCCCCATGTGCATACCATTAAACAGTTTACAGACTGACATGAAATACCACTAACAGCTGAATAAAATAACCGAATACAAATGTGTCGAACTTAAATTAGTAATATTCGCAATGCAGTGTTTAATTAAGAGTCCAAATAATATGCGAAGTGAACATTATCTAAAAAAATTTTCTGAAGCTGCTACCCAACGTGAACATTGTCCAAAACATTTGTCAACTAATAAACTTGTTTTCTTTTTATGTCGTTGATTGCAGGGAATCTTTTTTTATTCGTGTGATATGATGATCTAAATTCAATTCGGAATAAACTCACAAATTCGCCAGAATATTCTCGGTATATATAAATCTCTGAAATCTGAAGTTCGTTGCATTGCAACGTTAATTTCATCCGGTATCATCCTTTTGTCTATGAAACTGTGTGTGTGTGTGTGTGTGTGTGTGTGTGTGTGTGTGAGAGAGAGAGAGAGAGAGAGAGAGAGAGAGATTTGGATTTTTAACGTAGCTTTAACAATTTGAGTTATATTGTTATGTCAACAGTGTGGCAGTTTATAGTGATGTCTTGCACCAGGGCATCGTGCCGATGACATGTAGCATCATATCCTACCCGGTAGATTTATCGTGACACCAGGCCGCCAGTCCCAACACTAACCTCTTAATGCTGAGAGCCAAGCGGTGCTGCTGCAAGTACCATTTATATAAGTCTTTGATATAACTCGAACCAGCGACCAACCGCATTCGAAGCGGACGCTCTAACCACTTAGGCCACCGGAGCCGTCTGAAACACTCAGCAAATTAAACAAATTTTGGTGTAAATAATAGACTGAAATGCACTGTACATAACAAATGTGTACCCCAATAACCGCTACATCAGAGCACATAAACAAAATTTTAACTTCCGTGTTTGCCAGTATTTTTTTCCTATTGTTTCTCTAGAAAACGCTGCTATAAATACTTGCAAATACTCGAACAGGTATCACGAACTTTTCAAAATGCCGCACATTTTTGAGACGCATAAGTGTTCCAGTAATCAGTGATGACAGGTCAAATTTGAAATGCCTTTTACAATTTTAAACACAGAGAGTAAATAGCATTGCTCTCTCTCTCTCTCTCTCTCTCTCTCTCTCTCTCTCTCTCTCTCTCTCTCTATATATATATATATATATATATATATATATATATATATATATATATATATATATACATGACAACAACAACACATCAGCTTTCTGTCAAAGTTGCTTAACATCTGGTAAGCATTTTACTGAGACAGCTGTTTAAATGTTTTGGTTATTTTTTCAATTTGTAATAATAACAGACATATTTGATGGAAGATTGGCATCCTTTTCTAAAACACTTTAAAAAACCCTTTCTGTCAAATTTGGTCAAATCCTCTTTAGCAGACTTTTAGAAGAAGGCGTTGAAAGTTTTTCTAACTTAAAAGCATGTTGCACCGTTTTTGAGAAGACGTAGTTTACATTTGTTGTTTTTCTGAATATATATTTTATGACAAATTGGCAGCTTTAGTAGAAATTAAGCAAGACCTTTATGTTACAATGCTTGCTATTAAACTCTGGTTGACTCTGGTGCATTGTTTTGAAAACGGGTAATTTCAGTGTTTTTTATCTCCAGTAACGTCGGTTATATTTGATGGTGGATCAGTAACATTTTTGTACAATAATGACAGCATGTATCGGAATCTTTTTGCTAAACGTTAGTCAAATTCGTTTAAGCGTTTTCTTCAGAAGTCATTTAAACGTTTTCAATTTTCAGCAATGGTGGCGACTTTGATGGCGGATTGACATCATTTGCACTGAACTGAAATGCCTTCATGTCATGATTCTTTCTGCCAAGGTTGGTTCAAATTAGTCCAGTATTTCTGGGAAGCTGACAAAAGCAATTGTTCACGAACGCAGAACGGACGCAAGGACATACGATAAGCTCACTTGGCCCTACAGCCAGTTGAGCTATATAAAAAGTCATAACTCAAGTGCCTAATTAAAACAGCCTAACAATTCTATGAACGTACTTCTCGAATATGTAGAAACTGTTGCTTAGGATAGATGATTGCCCATTAAAGGTGAAACCAATCTGATTAAAATCGCTATCTTCTTATAATAAGTAGATCTGATAGGCACCGACACGAGGCCATGTTATCTTGACCTTGTGATTCACCAATCAAATCACGGCTTTCACATTTTTTAAAGTTAAAATCGTCATTCGAAACATATCATAGTAACGAGAACTCTCCAACACGAAATGAAACGATTTACCTGATAGGCTTCTAAAAATAAGCTACAGTGTTATATACTTGTAGTAAAATTTTCCTATCTGATGACAGCAGCAAGTTTGCACCCACCATAATCTGTACATGATAATGCATCTGGTATCCGATGGAAGGAGTGGGTAAAACGGCTTGATAACCTTTTGAACTGAATGGATCTCAAATAACACAAAACGTCGTAGTACGCTGTCCTTTACAATATTCTGGAGAGGAAGTAAATGATTGTTTCGAAACCCTCCATGACACCGGCGATCACTACCCATCTGCCATAGAAAAACTGACAAACTACTTTGCACCAGAGAAGAATTTGAAATCTACAAATTTCGCCAAGAAAAACAACAAAATGGACAATCATTTGATTATCTTCACAATAAGCTAAGGCAGTTTTCTGCAACGTGTGAGTTCGCTGATGTCGATGAAGAAATAAAGTCGCAATAATCTAAGGTTATTTATCAACATGTCTTTGACGTCGCGCAATTCGTGAAGAATTGGACCTGACACATCTTTCTACATTTGCCCGACCTGGAACTCTCTGACAGACATGTGAGAGAAATAGAAAAATCTGAAAGAGTGAATGCCAATGCCATAACAAATGGAAGAACACGGAATCGTCGCAAAACCAGGACACGCTTCATGGAGAAAGCAAACATCAATCACAAACAAAAATAAAGAAACCAAAAAAATGCAGAAATTGTGGTGGCGAGAATCCACTCAACCACACAAAGGTAGTCAGTGTCCAGCAAAACGGAAACAATGTAATTTCTTCAAGAAGATAAACCATTTTTAAAAAGTTCGATGATCAAAACTCAAGAAAAAAGTTAATCAAGTAAAAAGTCAAAGAAATAAAGGTAGTACATCTGAGAGCTCAGACAAAGAATACACCTTTGGTCGGCAACCTAGAAGAAAAGACAACACTCTTAAAGCAAGACAGCTTCAAACAATTTATTTATTTATTTATCGTGTGCAGTACATGCTCATCCATTTAACAGCAACATCATCAGCAAGGTGCATAGCCTGCAATCCAGTGGGCAGTTGTTCACAATGTGTGACATGGTCTGCAGAGCTCCACAATAGTAGAAGTAAATGGAACAAAATAAAGGTGTTGACTGACACAGGATCGAGTATTAATGTCATGGACAAGCATACAGTAGCGAAACTGAAGCATAAACCGAGACTGCAGAAAACAGATACAATGTATATACTTATGGATCAGTCACCAAATTACCATTCAGCTGGCAAGTTTCATGCCAAGATTAAAACTAAGGATAGGATCAAGACAGCTCCATCTACGTAACCAAAGAAAATGTTGGAAATTTACTGAGCTATAAAACCAGCAAGCTTTTGCAAATAATTCCACGAATATGTGCTTCAGAGAAGAGCAAATCTGAAGAACAGTCCAAGACGTTCACAGGTATTTTCAAACGAATCGAAAAATCAAAGACATAGATACACCTTTACACTGATGGTAATGTAGTCCCTGCAACTCAGCACAACCGACGCATAACATTTCAACAGAGAAAATTATCGAGAAGGTGGGTGGACCAGGAACCCCAATGAAATAGGATCTGCGTATATATGCGTTTGCCCGATGAAGCGAAAGTCACGTCATATCAAGGATATATGATTTTACAGTAGATCGCAGAGGTGCAACCGTGTTCTCCAAGCTTGATCTAAATTCGGGCTACCATTAACTCAGTCTGATTAAATTCATATCTGCGCTGTACGTGAGATCTGACGACGACCGCTTAAGGGTCATGTTCTGGTGACCTTTGAATTAGCCAATGGAAATGCAGCTTTCAAAAATCTGAAAGTGAATTAAATTGTTCGGTACTCATTCATGCTCTTCGTCCACATTGTCAGTCTCCAAACGTGAAGATATAAAACTTGATCTGACTGGTTGATAAAAAATAGCGATTATGGTAATAACATAGGTTACCAGAACATGATCCCTAAGCGGTCGCTTGCAGATCTTCATGTATAACAGTGGAGATCTGATTTTAATCAGATTGCCATTAACTGAAACTGGACGAAAAAGCATGGAGCATTACAGCATAACTGACTCACGTAAGGCTACGGAGATGTAAACGCCTCATTTTCGAAATATCACTAGCTGCAGAAAAATTTCAAAGCACACATGATACAGCAATGGAAGGACTACGAGGTGCAAGAAATATCATCGATGACAGTCTAGTATTCGGTCGTACTCTGGAAGAACATGACAAAAATCAAGACTTCTTTTACTTGCATCGAGGAAAAAGTATTGGCCCTAAATAAACGGAAATGTGAGTTGAACAAAACTACAATTGAGTTCTTTGAAGACCATTTTCAGCAAAGATGGAATTTCTCCAGATCGAAAGAAAGTGGAAGCAACTGAAAGTGCCAGTATTCCATCAAACATGTCAGTATGCGGTTTACTAGGCATGACAAACGACGTAGGACGATTGATCCCAAATTATTCAACGATCAACTAGCTTCTTCGTGCCTTAACCAGTCAAAACCAACCAGGGGAATGGACGGACAATCACAAGAAAACAAGACTGAGCAAGTGACGCAGTAATAGCGTATTTTGATCCTAATAGAGACCAACAAGTAGGTCTCCGCTTTTTTTTTCTGTCAGAAAAAAAAAGCGGAGACATACTTGTTGGTCTAATCCTAACGAGGAAACAATTGTAGGTGCAAGTTCTACTGGTCTAGGCGCAGTACTAACTCAGAATGGAAAGGTTATTACCTACGCAAGTAGAACACTTGCAAATGTAGAAAAACGGTATTCACAGACGGAACCAGTAGCGTACTACCGGGGCAGGGCGCGGAAGTGGTGGTTGCCTCGGGCGCCAGAGGTCTTGGGGCGCCGAAACCCCTTTGGGCCATTATCACCGCCCCCCGGGTACCATTTACCCTTAGTACGCCACTGGAGGGAACGTTAAGCACTTGCAATAACTTGGAGTTATCATCACTTCCATCTGTACTGTATCTGTTTGGCCACGTATTTACGTTAATCTATGACAACAAGCCCTGAAAGTCATTTTCGATAATTCTAAACACGACCTCCTGCAAGAATCGAGATGTTTCGATTGAAATCACAAACGTACAATTTCAATGTGATTTACAAGCCAATTAAACGAACACAACAGACGACACTTGACGACATCCAAAGGCTGGAACTAAATCCTGTAAACATTCTGAAGTTGCAGTAGCATATGCTCAATTCACATCCGTCAATGCAGTAACCAAGGCTATCACAAGAAGCAGTGTTATAGAGTCAGTTAAACATTCCCTCTACCGAACAAGCAACATAGAAACCAGTGATGACGCTGATATTTAGGGTGTAGGTCTGACAAGTGGGTCAGTTATAATTTTTATGCACGTAGAATCATGTCTTTACCTCTCGCAGCAAACTCAAACATTACAGTTGTACATGGTGTAGGGAGAATATGTTTATATGTACTTAAATATTTCCTTACACTTACAGTGATCTCGTTAGGAGTTGATCACATTAAGTTGAAAATTTTAGATATTGCATACAATGATTACACAGAATAACGAAGAGGTCTGTGATATGGGACTTCCAAATTTACCTTTAAGTAAAATAACCCTAGCACTGCAAGTTTTGAAGCAAAAATTTTTCTACACATTCGTCTTACGTTTGAATTTTAAATATCCCCAAATAACGGTGAAGATACGTGTGTGTGTGTGCGCGCGCGCGCGCGAATAACAGAGACTGTCAGAGTAGAGAAAACAAAAATTAATGGATGCAGAAATAGTTTTTGCCTCAGAGACACATCGGCTATATGCTACTTATCAAAACAAACTTTTTTTTTCAAAACATAAACGAGTACTCTTCCAAGAATGAGCTCATTAGGTACAAATATAAGCTTTATACCCATTGAACTAACAACAGATACAAAACAATAGCTATTATGGCCAAGACACCAGTCCTTTATCGTACTAGTCTATCGCGTATTGGCGAATACCGGGAACTGTTTGCGTTTGAATGCTCAACTGATAGGACTTTAAGATTTTGTTTTTAAAAAAGGGACAGAATAATGCCTGTTGTCAGCAGAATACGCAAATCTATCCTTTTCTAGTATCACGTAATCAAATACATATGGGATCTATCTGCACGAGTGCAGTAAGCTCTGACGTGTTTCACGTGGATATCAGACGACCAGTGCAATTCTGAATCAGTGCGAAATGTTTGTCAAGAAGAATTTACAACTTCTGTATTTTGCTGAAAGTGATTTCAAGAACGAACCTTGTATACCGAACTCAAAAAGGCAGGAATGTTCTTTTGTAATAAAACATATGCTCCCGATTCCTGCTGATGGATGCAATGACCTGACGTTTCGTGAATATGTTCAGAGTCATTTAACGTTGCCACTGGAGCGTAAAAGGTTGGTCACAATGGCCCACATCTGGTCTGGTACAGTATCTTTAAGATGCATACAAACAGCAAGCTAACGACTGTGTAGGCTAAAGTTGTTCGAGAAATGTTGCTAAATGCAAAAATTTAACGTTGCCACTGGTTGGGTAGGATACTACTTCTCATGACGCATGTACACTGAAAGTTTTAGGGAAATGGAGGCAACGGTGTTTGAGAAATCGAAATAAATGACAAATTTGAGGATTGTTGTTTTTGATATTTTCAATGGTAATATAGGCAATATTCAAAACAAAACTTTTTTAAATATTAAAGGACAGCCATAGGAAATGTAGTTTGCATGCGCACCAGATTTGATTGAAATACCTCGCTGAAATTATAAATTCAGAAATTATTGCATTGTTTCAATAGCAACATGAAAATTTTTATTCAAATATGAATATTCTTACTGGCAAAAGGTATATTTTCACATCTTGTTTGTTATACTTGCCAAGTTTGGCTTAAATACTTTGAACGTTTGGAGAGTTACGTCCCGGACACTGACACAGCCCCCCCCCCCTCCATGTTGTTAATATTAGGTGAAGTATCAAATTTAATTAAAATCAAAATTGATAAGAAGAAAAACGACATCGGAAAAAGAAAGGATACCCATGTCTAGCCTTCGCTTTGCAGGCGAGACAAGAGAAGAGTAAAAGTTATGTACGTGCTCCAGAACGTGCCGATATCGACTGACTGAACTGTCCTATCTACTCAACACAATCGCCGTTTAAGTAATGGGATTTGAAGGAAGATAAAAAAAACGGATTTTTTTATTTATTTGCAGCCCTACGGTCCAAAACCGTCCATTTATAGACTATGCACGCAACGCGTTGTTCCATGGCAACAAGAAAAAAGAATAAATAAAATACAATAGCAGATATTTTATTTCATGTTTTGAAGATGTGTGTTTTAATATGCTTGCATTGTCTCGTGGAATGACATACACGAAACAAGTGATGTCGATATTAATTCACCAATGTACATCTAAAGTGCAATTAGTTAGTTGTTTGACATCAGGGCCGACAAGGGGGCGGGGGACAACCGGGGATATATCCCCGGGGCCCAGGCCCGTAAGGGGACCCGGGCCGAAAACCACTGTTTAATTTTATAAAAGAAAAATTTTGTTTGAACAAGAACTATGAGAGGCCCAGGTGTTTTCTTACCCCAGGGCCCGTGATCGCTCTATACGGCCCTGTTTGACATAAGGGATACCATGATATCGTATGTTTGGGTTTGATTGCCATAACTTGGACTTTCGTTCATTTGTCTGTTTTCCGACACAGAAATAAATATGTTATTATGTAATTGGACATAAAGTAATTACTTTTTTGATGTCTTAAACATTAATACAACATGAAATACACCTCCTGGCATTAAAATGGCGGTCATTTATTGAACTAGGATTGGCCCCTTGGTCTTTGCCTGCCCCCTGGGGACTAGCTCCCGGTTTATAACTGTACATTGCCCAACCCTTCATATATATATATATATATATATATATATATATATATATATATATATATATATATATATATATATATATATGTATGTGTGTGTGTGTTTGTGTGTGTGTGTCTACACACATACTTATCTACCACTACAAGGGGAGTCAATGTATGCAGTCAGCATGGATGAATGGATCTGCCCCCCCACACACACACACACGGAATCATTACATGTAAACCAGTGGTTAAGATACTGGCCTGGTGCCCAGAAAGGCAAGGGTTCAATTCCCACCATCGATCGGCCCGGTTCACCTACCGAATTTCTCGGGATATTTTTGTAAGGCCTTGGGTTTCTTTGCTCATTGCAATCGAAAATCTGGATGTTTTTCTGGAGAAGAGCAGATTGGATTATTTTTTGTTTGCTTAAAAGCTAAACATATAAAATATAAATTTAAAATAATTTGACAGATCGCACTGTGTATATGAAATGCCGTAAAATAATGCGTATACATGTGATGATATTAAAACAAAAAATCTAAAAGACACATCAATATGGCAATAACATTTGAAGGTGTTTAATGGCTTTGTTTAGCTTTTGTCGGGCAATGACAGTAACGCAAACGGACACAATACAGCAAATTTATTGACAATAGTGCACACAGTATAGTTTTCCAAACTCATTTTATCCATAATTTATCTACCCGGTGTGTTATTTGATATATTTCTATTTCATATATTCTCCTCAGATTTAAACTGTATATTTTTCAGTTTAATTCCTGTGATGGATTATTCTGCTAATTTATATAACTTATTGAAATTTATGCTTACAGTATTCTACATTTTTTGTTTTGTAACGACGAAACAAATGCTCAACTCCAAACCTGAATCGGAATGTCTTCGGACATTTATGCGAGAAAAACAAATATGCCTCAGATGGACGCCACCTTGACTATTTCTACCAGTGGATTGACAATAGGATTGACTGAGAAGTTGCGAATGAAACATAAAATAGTGCGATGCACGAGCAACGTCTCGGCCAATCCTTGTTTCATAAATAGCCGAGTTAGTCCGAATGGTAGCGATCGACATCGATTCAAGGTATGATTGACCTCAAAGTTGCGAATGTGCAAACCTGGGATTCTTAATAGCTCTCATTATTGATTACTTTAACAGGCAAACTGACACGCACGTGATGCTTTCTATCAAGATTGGTCATGTTCTATTTAACGGATTTCGTGAAGAGTTGTTGAGACATCTATGTGTTTAGTGACGTGATCATTTCTGATGACATATCGGCATCATCAGTATAAATTTAAAAAAGCGCTTCATGCCAGGATGCTTTCTTGACCACAGAAATATCAATACAAAATTATTGCGTAATTTAAAGTTGTACAATCCCCTCAACGGTGCTTCTTTTGAACTATTTCTTAAAATATGATAATATAAAATTGCACGATCTTATACATTTTGTACAATAATTGTACAAAGGGGCATAATTCAATGTTAATTTGAATGGAATGCATATTAAAGGAAACATTTGGATTCACCGTTTGGATACCGCCAGACATATCTGAAAAGTTGTAATTATAAGACTATTTATAATCTTCATTGATAAATTTATAACGTGTAATCAATTATACATATTTTGAGGGAAAATAAGACTGTCTGTCTCTATTTCTTCATACATTTTCCACCAATAATTATCACTAGATGCAGGGCAGCAGTATGCCCAACAGTTAGCATTCTGAGAAGAAAGCTGAGAGGAATCCGGTTGCTTCATACTCGTGACCTATTCTACATATGTCTGCTACTCTATTCAGTTTAGTCTCTATTCTAGTCTGACGGGTACAGTATTTAGTTATTACATTCTATCTTTCTGAATGCGACGATAAAGACAATCAAGCAAAGGAAGCACTCTTCCTCTTAAAGAATAAAAACAGCCTCAAAATACACAGACGCCAAAAATAAAAAGCCAACAAACTAACAAAAAGGACGCTATAGCGTCCAATAATGATAACAATGTTTTTGGTGTTTAAAGGCACATCAACGCATAAAGCTTTTTATCTTCTCGACGCAATTGTGTATCCAATACACTAACCACTGAACCATCAGGGCTCCAACGACGACGACGACAACAACAACAATAACAATAAAATGTAACACTCAGAAAAATATACGTTTTAACACCCAATAATGTTTGGAATTTAGAGGTTCTTTGTACCTATTTTACATTTTTCTTATTCCAAATAAGTGCAAATACCACCTCCGAACATACTTATTACATCCTTTTGGATTTAAATTGGCAAACTTTGGAATAATTACCGTTAAAATACTAATTTTCAATGTCATATTCTTGATTCTTGACAACTATTGTCCTTCAGCAATGGGGATAACTGATTACGATCACATACCAGCTCTCTCTCTCTCTCTCTCTCTCACACACACACACACACACACACACACACACACACACACACACACACAGCGCCATAACTCCAAGTACATAGTCATTAATAAAAACACGTGTATTTTCCTGAAACTTTTCTTGTTTTATCTTTGAAGAAAAATTGAGTATTTCCTAAAATTTTGAGTAATTTTAAACTTGTTTATTTTTCCAAGTATAACAGGACTTCTGGGTATATGATTATTCAGCTAAGGAGGTTTTTAATTTCCGTTGTTTTTATATATTATATATCTACATTATACCAAAATCATAGCATAGTTAAAACTATCATAACCAATATAATTTATAGTCTAACTTTGAAAACAAAAACGTTTGAGAAATTCAGTTAAACGGGTGCATGATCTGATAGATTCCACAGCAGTGAAATGTAAAAAAAACGATTCAATATTTTGAACCCCATAAACCAATATGTGGCAGAATTGTTGGGATTACGACACAATTCCCCTTTAATCAACAGGAACGACAAGTTATAATGATCAAGCTGTTTTCCATAATAAACGTCCACGAAAAGGTGTAACTGGTAATTGGTATATCAGTCTATACTGAAGAAAGTATGATTGAAGTATGGAATTATATATATATATATATATATATATATATATATATATATATATATATATATATATATGGGAGAGAGA
>JAECUM010004205.1:0-50167 GCA_016617855.1 Megalonaias nervosa | reverse complement strand
AGTGAGTGGATGAATTTTATTAGCTTCATTATGCTTTATCTCAAGTAAAAACAAAATGCATCAAGGTGTTTAGAACATGTAAGCAGATGAAAAAACTTGCACCAACACGTACATGTATCTGCATATTTTTATGAAACTATGATCTTGATCCCAAGGTCAATAGGGTAGAGAGCATTTTTGGAGAATGAATCGTCTTAGTTTCACACACTGATTCATGCCAAGGATGAAGAGAACCTATCATGGGGTTTAACAAATATATGCAAATGAAAACCATTAAAAAAGAACTCTTGATGATACAACCTTCACCACTAGAAAAGTGACAAAGTCTTGTTTTCCCATGAAGATGGATTGTGCAGAAAGGGGTTTCATAACATCTCAAGTACAACTTCTAGCAGATATGATAGATGCTAATCTGGATTATCTTTGCTGTGTCCCTGTTTAACATTTAAAGACATTAACCTGATCTATCTATTCAAAGAATCTATTGATTACCAGATACACAATACAGCAGGGCATGGTCATTTGTCAAGTAGGCTTCTGGAGTTTACTAAACACATTACACAGTATGGCATGGTCATTTGTCAAGTAGGCTTATGGACTACATAGCAGATACCACTTTAATTCTTCAGAAGAATGTTTTCTAGGACAAGGTCTCTAAATTATTATTGTTTTATGTAATATTTTATAAAATTTTTAAACCAGGCACTAATGACACCTCTATGGTAAAATACTGGTAAATCAGTACATACATGTGCGTGTGTTAAGATCCAAGGCTGGACAAGGGAAACTGCAGCTTGTTCTTATTCAAGGTTCAGCAAAAAAAAAATACCAAAGGTCAACATTTGTATTATGTGATTATCTGATATCATGAAGAAAGCTGACTAAAAAATACCAATGTTATTATAAATAAACAACAGTAAATAAAAGACAGTCACTCCCTCTTTCCAGGGTTTTAATTTGTACCAGTTGTCGGAGGGAATGTCAGGGAGCTTGCAAGCAGAGGCATTTACATTCCAGTACATATCTCTGTCCAAATTATCAGATATTTATAATCCTCCAGTCACTAGCTATGTCAGAATTGGTTGGTTGAATTTCAATAGCACTTTATTGACTATATTATGCTAAGTACCTTTCACAAGGACATGTTGAGGAAGCTGACCCAGGCTGGTGTGGGCAGGTACTGAATCCATGATCAATGAATTATGAGCCTGATGCTCAACCAACTGGATTACTGATGTAAGAAGACAATGTTATTAGTAGATTCATAACATACAGTTGTCCCTCATTATAAAGCATCTCAGTTGATAAAATGCAATTATGTTCATGTATCCTATTTTGATGATTAATGCATAGTGCAACCTCCTGTAACAGTGACCTCTCTTTAACAACTACCTCTCATATCCAGCCCATTTCTAAATTTCCGATTTCTTCATTTCATCTACATATTTAGTTACCTTAAAAAGTCACATCTCTTACACAGCCATATTAGTTCCTTCCTATGGGTGGCTGGTAAAGAGAGGTTGCATGGTAGTTATAATATTAAATAAACCTCATAATAAGGCAACCTTGTTTATAATGTGATATCCTTTTATGGATTCTCTGAAAAGCATTCTAGTGAGGACAGTGAATTTAAATTATCATATCTGTATGTGTATAACACAAAGTACTATGAGCACAGAATCAAACCAGAGCTGCCACGTTAGGATCTATGCTCATGAGATCATTTGCATCATGAACATTAAAGATCTGGATTTGAGTGTACATCATGTAACAACAGATCAGGATCTATGCTGTCAATGTAAAATTATTAGAAGAACAAACTGCACAGACCAGGATCTGTTGGCAGATTATATGGCAAGAAGTCAGAATTTATGATGTTTGCTTGAGATCATTAACAGATCAAATACCAAATATCTGGATGTGCTGGGACATTACATGTTTTGAGATCTTCATTCATGATGCAAGCCTGAGATCATTAGTAATACAAACAGCACAGAACTGGTCTGCCAGCACATTATGCAGACTGGTGTTGGGGTTGTAACATAGGCAAATAAAAAAATGAACAGCAGACGATAGCATCAAGGAATTCAAATCTTAATCAGTACATTCATGTTTGTTTTATTACACACTTGTATCCCATCCACTGATTAGTCACAAAATTAAATTTTCTCTAGATCTTCACTGTCTAAAAAATTGTGTCCCCACCGGAGTTTTAAGCTTGTTTAAAAAAAAAAAAACATCCCAAAGAAAAATTGATCCAAATCTGACTATTGAGTAATGCAACATTTCGTATCGATTTACAAACCAATTAAATTTTTAACGGTATTGTTAAAACTTTTCATAAATAGGTCAGTAGTTAAGAAATAAGAGCTTAGGAAAAATTACAACACAGGTGTTATTCAAAAGACTCAACAGCACACTGACATGGTTTGAATGACTGCCACACAAGGTTAACCTGTGTTAACTTTCATGGGACTGTCCTATTGGACATAGTTGTAGTTGTTGTTGTTGTTGTAGGGTTTAACGCCATTTTTCAGCACAAGATAGGCTATACATGGCGGCCAGTATTAATGGTGGAGGAAGAACCCGGGAAAACCCCAGAAAGAACCACCGACCCACAAGAAGCTACTGGCAAGCTTTCTCGCATACCCACATTGGCTGAACCCAACTCGAACGCACACAGACAGAGGTGAGATGGCAATGATCCATAACGGTGAGTGCTTTAGACCACTCGGCCACTTGGGGCCCCAACTGGACATAGTAAACTGCACCAATTCACCCACATGAACAAAAGATAAGCTCTAAAAATGTAAATATAAAGAACTGCAAAAATAACACCTCTAGCTGTATCTAAGAACATCTGACAGTGCTACACATTATATTTTGTGAAATAGCATAACAATTTATATCACAACTAATTTGTTAAAAAACAAAAGGGCAATATAGTTTCAATTACAGAACTGACTGGCTTTCAAAATCCAACATTGCTTAAAAACCAATCAGAATCTAAAACATTGCTTAAAAACAAATCAGAATCTCTTGAGATACTTCCCAACAGTTGCTTATATCAACTGCCTCTACGGACAAGAATTCCACACGAAATCTATAATAAATATTCCATCACTGTGGAAAGATCAAAACAAAATAGACTGAATAAGAAGAGAGCACTAGTGTATTAGTAGATTAAAAAATGTGTGAATTGGTTTATGGATTAAAAGACTGGAACTTTTACATTTCGTATATTCAACAGCTTTCCCAAATAATCAATTACAGTAAAACTGCTTGATGCCAGGAATAATTTAGAATTGGTATACATGTTTTGTTTTTGAAATCAACTTCATGCCAGGGCTGATCTTACTACACTTTACTAACATTTTCATAATTCTTTAAGTAAGTAATTAATGGTTGCTGCAACTATTAAATTGCATTTGTTCATTCTCCATTTTAACAGATATTTCTGGTGGTGTGCCAGCATGAAATACAACATACCTAAACTTGTCAAATCATACTACATGTACTCGCTTATAAGACAAGTCCAGCTGCAAACTGCACAGACCCAGAACTGCCATAACATAATGTACTGGCAGATCTGGATCTGTGCAGTTTGTTAAGAGTAATCAGTAGAACAAATAATATAGACCCTGATCTGCAGGGACATTAAGCTAAGGCATAATCAGGATATTTTTTGCTTGCAGTTTGACTTGTCTTATAAGTGAGTATATATACGGTATATGTATTGCTTTTCATTACAATAAAAACTAGACTTTGTACATTAAGGATCTTACCTTTCTTTTTGATTTATCTGAGTTGTGTGTGAATTTCTTGCGATATCGAAGCTTACTCAGTACTGTCTAGCCAAGACTGTGCTGATGTACTGTTAAACCCATTACATACATATCCCATATTTTGCCATTTGCATAAGAAAAAAAGGAGAACTACACCTGCCTCCACATTATAAGTGGGTTCGCAAGTTATCCAGCTAAAAATAAGGAAATGATGAAGTGTAGAATAGATCTTCTGGATGTCAATAATCCAGACAATGTTTTGTTTGGATGACCTTCATGCACACCCACAATTAATATCTACAATTAATTAAAAATCAATTATTCTAATGAACTAATCGTGTAGACTAAATTATTATTTCTCAATTGGTCAGATTAATCTACATTTCAATGTAACATATTCTACTGAGATAATGTATCAAACCAATCAACCAACCAATGAAATCAGCCAAACAAAAGTCTGACAAAGGGACACCAATCAACCAATCAAACAGGAATATCAAAATTGGAAACCAGTCAACCTAACAAAGAAACCAACAAAACAGGAGTCTCCAAAAGGGAACCAAGTTCTCTGGCAAAGGCATATTTTATTTTGTAAGTTATATTCAAGTATAAATTGTACATTAAGACAAATATATATCTAATTCTTAAACAAAGATTGGTGATGAATATTTACATTGATGCAACAAGTTGTGTAGCCATAAAAATATTTCCAAGAGGGTCACCATGCAACCATATCGAAAATCTGGTTAGTATCAATTTTCACTATGTATTACCAACAGCAACACATCATATACATAACAGAGAAAACTCCATGCCAATAAGACCCACTGTAATAAAATAGTTTGAGTGCTGACACTGGGGAGGGGGTCTATTCAGTATCAGAGGCTCCTGAGGGCAAGATGTTATCTATGGTAGTTCAACAAATTAGTACCTAAATATATATTGATGATACTTCCAGAACCCAATCAGAGGCCAGATTGCTATTTCGCTCAATGGAAAGTTTTGGTTGCTCAACAAATATCTGTTGCCATTTTGTTTTGTTTTTGTCCTTGTCTACTTACGTATCACATAAAGTGAACAAGAAGGCCACCATAATGGGTTAATATGAAATACTCTTAAGTGTTATGGATTCCTAAGTGCACGACAAACACATGACAAATCTACAGGCAACAGAGTTGAGTAAGGTAAAATACCAACCGGTGTCTGCATTGATGTGTTGTGGACAGATCTATCTTCACAATACATAATTTAATGAACAGGTGAGATCATCCATTGCTATTGGTACAGGTTTGGGGGGGGGGCTGATTTATTAGATTATATCTGTGACTGCAGTAATAAAGCCAGCTTTAACATATCACATGAAACAGACACGAATATAATAACTACTTAATTTCTAGATAAGCTGTCACTGAACCCACATCATAGTGAATTGGAATATCAGGCAGATGTCAAAATTCTGCATATAATGTTTATGTCTCCTGACAGTGTTAAGTAAACCAGAAGTAAAAAAATATGCATGTAATATATTTATATTACCTTTCAAACTCATAAGCTCAGAACCTGGCATGTAATGTTTATGCCACCTTGAAAATCTAGAGTCATATACTCTGTATCCAAATTATACCACCTTGAAAATCAGAAGTCAGAAACTTGCTACTTGTGTAATATTTTAACATCCTTGAAAATCAGAAGTCAGAACTTGCTACTGTATGTAATATTTTAACATCCTTGAAAATCAGAAGTTAGCTTTCTAAAACAATGTTATTTTTTTTGGAAGTTGCAAAATTATACACAAGTGCAGTCTGTGATATTAGTGACTGTTTATCCAACATAAGAATATCTTCTTTATTTTAAGAGGCTGGTTCACTTCTTATGAGGAAGATTAATAGAATCTATGTTGGGGTTTGGACTGAGACAAGGAAATCCCAGTCAAGGGGTTACATTATTTGTCTCCCCATCAGGTTCTGCCAAGGGGGAGACAAAAAATGTAACCTGCAAATGAGATTTCCTTGTCTTGATAAAAACACAGACATAAATTATTTTTTTCACCCAATTTTTCTAATTAAACTAAAAATAACCCTGCACTTTTGCAATATACTTAGCAGAGTCAAAGCATAATATTCATCAGGTACTATTATTGCCTCTCACTCTATGTAAAAGTCATCAGGTGTTGCACTCTTTTATAAAAATATGAATAATTATACAAGTAGAATCTCCTGCTATATATATACTTTTATTAGAAAAGAAAAAAAAAAATCAATAAAAAATCCAAAACGTTACAGCTTACGTGTGCCAGTAGTGTGACCTGTTGACCCTAAGTAAATAAGTTCTATGTACAGAAAAACAGAAACATAAAAACATTTTATATTATTACTGTTTTATCACATTTAATAGATGAATGTGACATGAAATTAACAATATATAATTAATATCTTTTATATGTTTAAATTTTAACTTTCATCAATTCTAATTTGGAAAGCATTCTATGGCAGGCAACGGTATGATCCTGTGCAATACAATAGGACTACTGGTACAGTTGTAATGAAGTGTGTAGTGACTGAAGAAATTTATAATTCATGGCAAGTATTGCCACACTATTGCAATAATACGCTACATGTTAATCTTCTTGTGGAATAGCGTGTGGACTGATGAATGAACCACTCTGCTTGGTAAGTGCAGGAGTTTTCATTTGCAATTACATTATTATCTTTGATTCAACTGGGGTGGACTGTGGATGTTTTGCAAAGTTAGAAGAAACCAGTTTGACATAACACATTCTTGTTTTTGCTGGCTTTGCAGTAATTCTAAAGAGAGTTTTGGATTTTGTTTAGCCAGTGATATGTATTGCCTGTGTGCCTGAAGTTCTATCAGATAACTATTCCTATTCCTGTGTGTGTGTGTGTGTGTGTGTGTGTGTGCAAACATGTTTGCATGCGTGTGTGTGAAAAAGTTGTGTATGGTGTGTTATCAAAGTTGGAGACACCTTAAGTTGCTTTATAAGTGAATTTCTTTTTGTTATATATCTGTTGCTGTTGTTGTTTGATAAACTCTGTCAGGCAGAGTAGAAGAGAACAAGGGTTTCTTCTTCTTAAAAATAGCTCCTAGCATGTGGACTCCATGACTGAGATGACCAGACTGAGACAACCAGAATGAGCTATGAAAAGTAAGGTGAAAGCAAAACAGGTAGATTTCTCTGTCACATGGGTGAGAAAAAAATGGTTAATGCAATACCAGTTAGGTGCAGGATATGGTGCACTCTCATTAGGGATAGCCTCTCTTGAGATGAACCTCTTATGAATTATACAGATCTTGCTCATTTCTTCCATTAATGATCAATTACAAGAATTTATGTATATGATTTCACTCAACATTTAAAGATATATGGCCCTCCCTCATTATGATACTGTACTTAGGGTCCAGTTACTGCATTATGTATTGAACTGTACTATATTGAGAACTGCACTATGTATGTATATATTGAGAAAAGCATAATATGCAGAAATGTGGCAAAACAGAAACTTTTTGAAATAATGGTGTTTGGAAAAGGAAATAAAGATATAAAACAAAGCTTCAACTTGTCTTCTTTTAACCCATGCTATCATAGGGACAGCTGCATGAATTGCTTCCACTTGCTTTCTATGGTCATAGGGACAGATGTATGAACTGTGTACATTTGCTTTTATCTTATTGATGATTCTACCAATAGTGTTTGCTCATTATATGTGCTTTCTATTTTTGGGACAATTCTATCAACAGTGTTTCTACCTTATAGACAATTATTCTAATAGTGTTTCTATCTTATGGACAATTCTACCAATAGTGTTAATATCTTACTGACGAGTTTGCCTATAGTGTTTCTATCTTATGGATGAGTTACCATGTTAGAACTCCATGCTCTTAAACTAAGTAACAGAAAGAAGCGAAACAAACAAGTGAAACCAACAAGTTTATTAAAATTAACAGATAATTAATTTGTCCAAGTTACAAAGTAAAAATGAAAGAGGAACTTGCAGTACTGTGAATTAAATCCCAAATAATCCTAAATGCTCTATCAAATGTCCAAAGTTTAGAATGTTCCAAATGAATTCCAGTAGTGAATATGCTGCTGTACCAACAGTCCTTAATCTGCTGATATATCAATAGTCTTGATGTATCATAATGATATAGTCCAGAGTGTCCTGGAATGAACTTACAAGAATCCCAAAGTAGTGTTTTAGTCCAGAAAGTTAATAAGCACTTTGTAATTCGAACGAATAATTTAAAAAAATGATTCCTTTTAAATTATATGTAAACACAACAGTAAATGACTCAGACTGAACTTAAAACAGGAATATATAACTGTTTATACTATATATAGTATATTTCACTTGACCTAAGACACAAGAGAATGCCCAGGATGTGGGTAATTTTAAATAGAAAATTCCACCAAATTGCAGACAAGTTCTTTTTCAACATATTCTAAATTTGCTAATAAAGTTAAGCCTTGGTCTCAAATCAAAGTAAACATCTTTAAAACAAATGACAAATCAGGGAGATCAAACTTTTAGCCTCAATCACTGACAAAGGTCATGCACACACTATAAATTAAATATATGTAACAACCAATAGTGTTCCTGTCTTATGGAAAATTCTACCAACAGTGTTCCTATCTTATGGATAATTCTACCAACAGTGTTCCTATCTTATGGAAAATTCTACCAAGTGTTCCTATCTTATGGACAATTCTATCTATAAAGTTACCTTTTGGCCAATTCTACCAACAGTGTTTCTATCTTATAGACAATTCTACCAACAGTGTTTCTATCTTATAGACAATTCTACCAACAGTGTTTCTATCTTATAGACAATTCTACCAATAGTGTTTTTATCTTATGGACAAGTTCCTATCTTATGGACAATTCTACCAACAGTATTCCTATATTATCAGCATTTATACCAATAGTGTTCCAATGTTATGGACAATTATACTAATAGTGTTCCTGTCTTATAGACAATTCTATCAATAGTGTTTCTATTGTATGGATGATTCTAACAATTATAACAATAGTACTGCAGTCATATTATAAATTTCAAAAAGAGAAAAAAAACATCTGGAATAAAACAAAATTCTGTAAAAGACTCTAATTCATAAAACATTTTAGTCTGAAAAAAAAAACAAAACAGACCCGAATCTTTGGTATTATGTAGACCAGAAGCTATTCTGGGAAGCTTGCTTAAATTTAAGAACCACCTTCTATGCTACTGTTACAACTCTATGGTCTTAAACTAAGTAATAGAAAGGAGCAAAAACAAAAAGTTTTGTAAAATTCAACCATAATTTCCTTAGAATACAAAGTGAAAATTTTAAAGAACTTTATAAAGAATTAAATCACAAATAGTCCAAAAGTTCTATCACAAGTCCAAATGCTGAGTCCCAATTGAATCCCAGTAGTGTTCCAAATAAATTCCAATACTGAATGTGTTGATGTGCATGTAGTCTCAAATGTGCTAATGTGCCAATAGCCCGCAATGTGGCAATGTATTAATGGTCTTTCTGATGTATCACACTAATATAATCCGAAATATCCCTGACTGAATTCACTATAATTCCAAATTAATCTTTTAGTCCAAGAATATTACTGAGCACCTTGTAAATCCAGGGAATAATAATCTGAATAAATAAATCCACCCAAATTAAAAACTGAGCACAACAAAATGACTAATTCCACTTCAGATGTTAAGGCAAGAATGAATAATCCTAAAGTACACAAGTTTATATACCCCTCCACTTGACCTAAGTCGCAATTACCATTTTCTGGAAATACATGTCAACATAAACAAAAATTTGTTTTCTGGAAACTTTTTAAGATCAGAATCAGACTGTATCTTTAACTCACTGAAGTAAACATGTTTACAATTAATAATGATCTGAATGTCTAAAATATAATCATAGAGAAATATTAGCTATATATTATGTTGTTTACAAAAAATAAGTATCATTGGTCAGGTAGACCATTAACTTGATTTTGGTCCAAGGTCAATTACAAAATAAAGATATACATAACATATAATCATTGAAAAAAGTTATTAAACAATACAAATTAAATATACATCAACAATATTAAAAAGTAATCTGACACCATGTTAAAACATATTTTATGAAACAATAAACAAAATCCTAGAGACAATGTCCTCAAAAGCATTGGAGATTCCAGCAAGTGCTGGGGGATGTACCTTATATACTTCCTTGCAAGTCAGGTCCCGCTGTTGTTGTTGTTGTTGTTGTTGTTGTTGTAGGGTTTAATGCCATTTTTCAGCACAAGATAGGCTATACATGGCAGCCAGTATAAATGGTGGAGGAAGAACCTGGGAAAACCCTGGAAAGAACCACAGACCCACAAGAAGCTACTGGCAAGCCTTCTCACATACCCACACTGGCTAAGCCCAAGACTTGAACCAACGCAGACAGAGGTGAGATGGCAGTGATCCGTAACGGGGAGCACTTTATACCACTCTGCCACTCAGGGCCCCCAGGTCCAGCTGCAAACAACATTGATGCAGATCTGCACTCACTGGCAGATCAGGGTCTATGTTATTTGTTTTAATGATTAGTTCTAACAAACTGCATAGACCCAGATCTGTTGGCACATTATGCAATGCCATATATGGGTCTGTGAAATTAGCAGTTGGATCCAACTTGAAAGCAGGGTTATAGGGCATATATCTGAAAGGCAGAATTTTCCTTAGAAGTTAGTGTTCTAATTTTCATTATTATTCTTTCAAAATAATTCATAAAATCCAGGTCAGGTTATCATAATTGGTTCCAAAAATATTTCAAGAATATTCTAAACAACAATCTGACTTAGAAATACAAAATGAAACTTTATGCTCTGCAGTGAAAAATGGATATTTCCCAGAATGCACCTGAGAGAAACATTAATCAGAGAGTTGATTTTAATATGAAGCAAGGAAATGAACAACACTGTCAGTTAATAAATCTTGTGCTCAGAGTTACTATACATGATGACAAACAAGTATACCAATGTGAAAAATGAAAACTAGTTTGCAATCAGTTAATTACAGTTGGATGTCTTTGATAACAAGCTGGAGCATTAATCTAAAAGAGGCCACAAAAATGATTATGAAAGGATCAATAAAATAAGAAGGGGTACTTAAAGACTGCTTGTAAATAAATTCTGATTACAGCTTCTGGAATATTTAAAACTTTACTAGTTCCTAAAAACTGAGCAAAGTTTTCAAAGAAAGGAGATTAATTAAAGGAGTTGACTTGTAATACATGTAAATGACGTTCATTCGTTGGTTGGAACTTTAAAGATATTTAGGACTAATGCAATAGAAGGAATAATCAGTCAGTTTATCAATATATGTATAAAAAATGGTTATTGTTATAAAAGTTAGCTAATCAGTATGTTAGGTGGACACCTTACTTCATGAAAATTACAATTTGGCATTTACTTTTGTAACTATGGTTTGCTTATCTTGAGCATGGTAAGCTGACATAACAAGATGGGTAACATCTAAACAGTTTACCCAGTAGACAGTTTTCAGGGGTTGAATGAAAGATGAAATTATTAAAACATGTTTTATAGAGTTTGGAAAAAAAAGTATTTTCAGTCAAATGATGTGTGATAAATAACTGAATCAGAGCAGAATATGTTAATTGAGTGTGCCTCATATTAACATCCTTTACTATGTAACTGTTTGATTGGCCATCTTTGAAAAAAAATAACCCCAAAAGCCAACCAATCAGAACTTACCATCCTGAGATGAGGTGCAAGTCTGCAGAATGTGTAATCAACTAACATGTTTCAACTGTGACATAAATATAAGGAAATGATTTACAAAATAAAATATTATACTTGGTACTATGTGGTTGGCACCTGAGCATAGGTAGATAACACTTACCTGAGCATAGGTAGATAACACTTAAAATGTGCAATGTTTCATCAAACTGTGCAAATACTATATGGTACATGTCTCAATACAGAACAATAAACACGGTACAATTTTTTCCCTATGATGTCATGTATTGATGTGCCATATCTAATGGAGCACTGACTTCCTGAGACTGGGCTAATGTAAGTAAATATTCTTTTTGATTACATTTTTATGCCTTATTCATTTATTCCAGTCTTTAATTTTAACTGTATGCTCTTTATATCATGATACAACACTTGTGATACAATACGCATATTTCACAGAATGTATCTAGAGTATCTATTGACAAATTGCAACACCTTAAATTATGGCAGAGATTTTAACCGACCCTATTTAGAGGCATGTCCACTGATCACTTACTGATACTTGTATGAGTCTTAGTGTTGGATGTGGTGGGTCAATGCTGTTCGGATAATATCAATAAAACTTATTTTCCAATCTTCCTGATGACAATTCAACCATGTGATTAATTTTCAGTCTCATTTCCATTTCAAATCAATATTCACTAAATCTTATGAGCTTACAGATTCAATAAAAAAAGAAAGCTGAACACATAAAATATCAAGCACAAGCTGAGAAGTATCAAGATGGTTGCTAGAAGACAAATTTCCAGAATAGATGCAGCTGAAATACTGATGGTATTAATGTCTGGGGCAGAGTTTGGGGCATGCAAAGGACCTCCTCTTTCCCAAACTACTAATTTAATTTTTAAGGTTTTAATGTTGTTCTGTCCTCAAGCCCAATTGATGCCATCCTCCTCCCCCTATCCTTCCTACCCTCTTGATCAACATTTTGGTTTCTAGTTCCCCATGAATAAAACAATGTTCTCAAAAGACCTACTATCTTCTCTCTAGTAACAAACTAAAGTGATGTACTGAACTATTTGTTGAAGACAATCATGGCTAAAATTTTTGATTTGCTGCTGACAATTCTGGTTAAGATTTGGGTTTGCAATATCATTTTATCTGTAATAGTTACTGGTTTGCCTTGTTCATGATGGAATTTGCATAAAATATTGTTAAATATATTCACCACTTTGATTATGGCTAGCTGACAATCTGAAACCTTTCTACATGACAGTTTCTTGATTGGTATAGGATTCTGTGATGAGATGGGCAAAGCGGTGCCTTTTTGCTATAGCTTCTGGACTTAAGTATCCTGCTTAGTTGATGTGCTTTCATAATCAATAAATAGATGGACATATAAACATTCCTCAACCAATGGCCTGTACCATGACCCTTTTCTCAATTCTGACCAAGTCTGATAAGCTCAGGGCTTCTCAGATTCACCTCTGATGATTTCAATACTCCACAGTTAAAAAAGAGAAGGAAAGAAACGGATTTGTCAAGGATTCCTATAAATTTTTCTAGACCATGTAGAACAATGTTTTGGTTCCTATCCTTTGGGTACAAGTTTGATCAATTTGTCCATCAACAGCAGCAGTATTGACAAGTGGGGGCATGATCTTATTATCAGGGAATGCCATCATGTCTTTTTTCTCCTTGAACTGGTGCAAAACTACTGTTCTAATTACATCAAATAACGATACAAGTCAGAACAGTTGACAATTTTTAAGTCTGCAAATATGCATAATTCTTTAATGTTTAAAGAGAAGCACAGGTGCAGAGTTGGGCAAAATCCTTTTCTGATGACAACATTTAAAGACAAAAAAAATATTTAAAAAAATCTTTAACATGAAATAGAGGCTCAAAAAGGCAAGAAATAGCAGGTTTATGATTTGATTGTGTCGCACGAGCATCCACCATTGTTCCATTTGTATATGGTGTTTAAAACATATCAGTAGAAAGACAGACACACTGCTCATATAAACATTTCTACTGTGTTAGTGTAATTTAATCTTACATGAAAAATTCTGCACAACTGTTTCATTTGAAAGACAAGGGTCCTTCCAAGGAACTAATGCTCTATTGACTGAAAAGAACTTTGAGGAATTCAAGATTAGACCATTTCTTCCAGTAAATTGAAGAATGTTGAATCCATCTGTGATATTCTTCAGCAACAACAAGATTTTCAAATTAGCTATTGTGGATGTCAGATTGGTGTTATTTTCACTTAGAACCAACAAGACATCATAAGAAGTCTTCTGGTGGCAACCTCAAGTTGATATAATTTTGTTTTGGAGAAGAAACAAAAACATCACTTTCAAGACAGCTGCTATGATGGCCATATTGATATCAGATACACACGGTTTCCATTTTTTGAACCAACTAGCCATTATAAAAAGCCCTTTGGTGAAAGCACAATATTGACATGATCTACCATCTAGGATACGTAGCTATAACAAGTTTTTCAAGATGGTCATTGTCAAACTGGCACCATTTTCATTTTTGATCAACTAGACATCATAAGAAGTCTTCAAGTGAAAAACCGATGCTGATATGACAATTTATTCAGATTATTATATGCTCATTTTTGTCTCCATTAACCTACATTGCCAGAATTGTGCAATATTTTATGATATTGCACACCTTCGTATTGCACTCACATGCACAACACATGTGCCCAGTAGTGTGTTAGGAACTACTTTGTAAACAAATCATGTACACTCATGTAGTAGATGCTTTATGTTTTGGTTGATTAAATTTGTTTCTGAATGAACTAAAGCAGATGTTTTGTGGACTGCCACATACCAGCTGCTTTGCCATATTCTGCATTAACTTTCTTGATATGTTTTGGATTTAGGCTAGCGACAGACACCAGAGAGGTCATAAAATTGCTCGGTCCCTACAAATAACATGCAAGTGACAAGGCATAAACTGTCTTCTTTAGCTGGTAATAAGAATGACAAAAAATATACTTAACAGTTTTACATCCTGAATTTCCTCAAAATGTACTTTCTTAGTTCTGCAAGTCTGAATTACATGAGCCATGTCATGGGTTCTAAAGCTTGATTACACATTTTGAAATTGTACTGTAATTCTGACTCCAAGCGCAATTACATCCTCCTTACTGCACTAAAAATGAAATAAACATTATATTCCATAGCATCTTTTTGATAATTACAATTGAAAGAATTCATATTTTTCCCATATTATGATTCCAAACATTCCATGACAGAACAGAAACACACTTGCAGATGTCAACACGCTGCTCCCTTACTGCTGAAATCAGATGTACTTCATGTAAAATTGACACAGATAAATCCAGTCATTATCACAAAATTTAGCAGAATCAACAAAAATACCAAAACCTACTCATTCCAGACTAAATGGAAAAGTTGTTGCAATGCGCATTCATTCACAATATGAATCTAAATTTGAATTTTAAGTAGACCAAAATGCCATTTTCTTTTGAAAGTGATGTCTAGCACATGACTAAGTTCAAATTTATCTGGGCAGAGTTATGTGTGCATTAATAATGTTGTTGCTGTGTACTGATGAATCTGCGCTTTTGTATTTAGTTTGGAATACATCATAAATTCAGTTACTTTGTTTCCTGTAGTGTATTTTAGTTTATATAATTAACCTTTAGGTAGAATAAGAAAATGAGCATATAATAAAATGGTTATTGTATTTGTATGGGAAAATATGAACTCATTTTGTCTGATGGATATAATGCACTCCCAAGGTCATGCAGACTATATCCATCCAAAAAACTCGTTCGTATTTTCCCATACAAATACTGTGACCTATAATTACCGATAAGAAGATTTTCAAGATTGCCAATGAAGTGGTCATACTGGATATGAGCAGCACCCTTTTCATAAAGGACAGCATATCATTTAGTGAAAACCCTGTGTTGATACAACAGGAACAGCAATAAAAAAATTGTCAAGATGGCCACTGTGATGGCCATATTAGATGTTCAAGTGGCACCCTTTTCAATAAGGACAAACTAGACATCATAATAAGTCTTCTACTGAAAACTCCATGAAAATGGAGTAATGTGTATGTAAGGTTTTACGACAAATCTTCCTAGTAGTTTAGGAGGAGTAGTGATACAAATAAAACTTTTGTGCTAATGGATGGACAGATGAAAGACTGTCCCATAAACTCTTCTAGGCTATGACCAATAGAGATAAAAACCTGAAAATATGCACTATATACTGATACTTATATAAGTAATAATGCAACATTGTTGAAAATGTTATTTCAATAAAATGTGTCAAAGTTTATTTCCTCTTCTAGATTTTATACAAATGGATAGTTCTAACTGGACATATCTAAGTCCAAGGCTCAATTGTAAATCTTTTTAAACTTTCAACTTACTAGTTATTTTAGACGTTTTCAAGTGCATCTTTTATTTATAAACTTGCTGATAAAGACAAATAAAAAAAATTCCTCATTAATCAATTACTAATGTTAGACAAAAACGGTACAAGATCAGAGAGGAAAAACACCGCTCTATCAGTATGTACTGAAATGCCATTAAATTTATTTGAATCTAAATTCAATGCCTTCTTTTACTGAAGAACAAGTAATGACTGCAGGGTTAAGCAAACAATTTATACTTTATTAAACCTGGAATTCAAGATGTAGTTTTCTAACTACACTTTATTTTATTCGGGCATTAAGATCAAAAGCAATGCAACCTACAATATAATTAAAAGTTCATTTGGGGACACAAGAAATTCCCTCACATACGAATTATGGTATACATGTATTTGGATTTTAAAAAAAAAACATCAGTATAAATTTAAAGTGAAACTGTATTTACCATTTTAACTGCACAATTTTTGAAGATTTCTAGAAATTACCATGACATGCTACCATAATGTGGCTGTGTCTTGCCTACATGAAGTGTTATGGTGATAAAATTTCTGCTAATACAAGCAAGGCAGGAGTCTAAGCCTATCAGTATTCTGCTAATGCAAACAAGGAGGATTCTAAGCCTATCAGTATTCTGCTAATGCAAACAAGGAGGATTCTAAGCCTATCAGTATTCTGCTAATGAAAGCAAGACTGAAGTCTCTGCATAGAAATTTTCTGCTAATGCAAGAATGACACAAGTTTAAGCATAGATGTTTTCTGTTCATGCATGCTCTAAGCAGATCAGTTTTTTTCTAACGCAAGTAAGTCTGGAACCTAAGCATATCAGTTTTCTGCTAATGCATGCAGGACAGGAGTCTACAAGTGTATCAGGGTAGCAATTGTAGAAACAGAGTAGTAAAACACATGTGGCTCTGAGATTGTTCACTGGCTGACACCTGCCCAATACCAAATGCAAGAGTCCAGGAAAATAAACCCAATTTGTGCCATCATTTAGGTAGAAATTTCTTCGGTTAATTTCGTATGTTTTGAAAACAATTGTTTCAAGGTTGCTATAAGTTTTTTTTAAAAAATCTTTTGTTTGATTAGACATCATCATTTGTTGAATATTGAAATTGCTTATGTGCATCAAAACCATGCATATTTCTTTTACGCATTTTTTGTTTTTTAGGTAAGGTAGTTAAAAAAAATTTCTATATTTAGTAACATGGTCATATTTTATGGAAGACTGACATAATTTATATCAACTTTATATCATTCAACCAGGATATCTCTCAAATTTCGGTAATGTTTTGTTTAGAGTTTTTTTTTTTTAAAAGCTGTTAAAACGTTTATCTATTTTTAGTCATGACAGATGTACTTGACAGTGGATTGGCAACACCTTCCTTTCAAACTGGTCAATTCTGTTCAGTGGTTTTTCGGAAGTCATTCATGCCAATATGCTCTCTTCAAAGTTTGGCTGAAACCAGTCCAGTGGCCTTTGAGAAGTTGAAGGTAGCATATGCTGACAGATTAAAAAGCACTATAATAAACTCACCTGACCTTATGGTCAGTTAAAGTAGAAGGTTCTTTACATGCTAGATGTTGCTACCATCACCAATATAGTGACATAAAGTGTCAAAAATTATGGTTAAACAGTTAAAACCACCACACCTCCAATTACAAAGTATTGTACAAAAGTAAATCCATCTGTGCAATATCCATTTCTAACATTACAATCTGTTACAAATATCTTGAGTAGCCGGTGCAAAAAAATCCAATGGTTTGTTAAGGCAACAATTTAACCCCTTTCATTTAAAATGAGATTAATATCTGCTTCTTTACTTTATCTTTGTCCACTGCTGAAGATCCATTTACATTTCTTTGATAGGGGTAATTAGCCTTGAGTTTTTGGCCTTGAAAGTAAGGGTCAATCAGATTAAATTTTGGACATGATAGGTTTGCAGGTCTAAACCAAAAAGCATGGGACAGAATGATAACTGTAATGACGGCTTGTTTCAAATTGTTAGACACATGCATACTTCTTAACTGGAATGGTTCAACTGATGTGTGTATGTGCATACAAACTGTATTAATCAACCACTTTACCATACATAAGGAAACTGTTGATATGAAATTTATATTACAATATGACATGGCAGGCAGTTCATGGTACATGTATATAATGTAATTTATTATTGTTGGTGGTAGTTGGTTTCTAATGGCACTTTCTTAACTTTACTAGTACTGTATTATCATACCAAGTAAACAAGGGCTAAGTGCCTTTTCCAAGGACACGCCAAAACAGCCAACCCAGGCTGACTGACAGGTATCAAACCTACAAGCCTTGGCTCTTGAGTCCAGTGCACCACCAACATAGCTACCATAGCTCCCTATCATAACATTTATTTTGCTTAAATATCAAATGAACAGTCACACACAAGATTCTATATATCTTATTCATCAAGACTTGACCTTTCCACTTAGAATATACATTAGTATCTTTTTAACTGGCAATGTTATATAACCTTGATTGAGCAGGACTCCTATAATTCCCCATGAGCAGGACTCCTATACTTCCCCAAGATCCAAAAGTTAGATTAGCTAATTCTGCAGTTATATTTAGATGAATGGCACCACACATTATATGCCTGCCACATGTTTAACAGTCCAAAAATTGCATAATTAAGAGTTTTGTGCATCATGTATTTATCTTATTTTAGTCCAAGTAACATGGACATTTGACTCCAGAGTTAATATATGCAGTCCTTACCCTAAATACAAGCCATCCACAAAGTCTGGATGTGATAAGTCATCCAAAACTAACATTATTGTATGGAAACCATATTTCTTCTTTCACTCACAGTGACTATGCCTTTTTTGCTGTCATTCAGTAACCCTGACCTTGGACCTTTTCACCTTGAAATTGATAGGATTCTCTCTTACACCAAGTACTTGTTATCCACATAGTTTCATATAAAATACCATCAATACTGGGTAATATTCTACTTCCATCACCTACTGGTTTGGCTGCCAAAGTCCCCTAATGTTTGAATCCTAACAGCATGATGCTAGCTGTTACAACACCTGGTCCATGTTATAAATTTCATACACAGTATGATTCTGACATTACTTCAATACACAATGGATGTTTTCCTCCAAAATTCCTGCCAGCTCTCCAAAAGCAGCAGATCTTTTACAGAATAATTAGATTAGATAAAAGTTGGAAAATCTATCAATCTGTTTTACCTCAAGGGTTTTCTGGTGAAATTCAACCATACAGATGCAAAGGAAAAGAAAGCAAAGATGCCCATAGCTCCTTCAAAGTTCAAACTGTATCTTTTCCTTTATCTGAGTCTGGTAATTACCACAAGATAAAATCTGGGAAAGACTGCTTTTAGCTAGGACACTCTTGCAAATATGATATGACTGGGTTTAAGGCAAATGCCCAAGCTGTGTTTACAACCTTCATGGAACATAAAGTGATATAAATGTAAAGAACATAGTCTGTTGTGACAGATTAAGTGATAAGCTGATGAAAACAACCTTAATTTCCCCAACAGCAGATGGGGAGATTGCTATCCTTACAAAGTATGCTTGGGTTATTATTTGTGACCTCATTTTCACTTTAAAATTCCTTTCTGTCTAAAATTTTCCTTCACATAAGAAGTTCACCATACAGCTGAGGGTATTTTTCATCACAAGAGACCTGTTGTGTATTCCAAATAAAAACTTGCCCTCCCTCAAATTTACATTTACTGTCTCCTCAGAAATACAAAACTCTGATTACTGATGCCACCCAAAAATAAGATTATGTAATTATAGATTTTTCAGAGTTCTAAGTCAACATTATACAAAGGCAACAACCATGAGATGAAAATCAAGTCAATATGTTACAAAGATGTGATGATATCCTGTTTCATGTAGGAAGGAGTACAAGCAAAAAAACTGCTTTTGATCAACCAGTATATCCTTAATCCAAGTTATCAGAGTACATTAACTGCATATATTTCTTTCTTCCTCATACAGATGGTGCTAAAGCACTAGCTGAAAGGGAGGCAACTGTTCCAGGGAAACCACAAATGTAAACTACAGAGTTATTGGTATTATTCAGTTTAAATAAGCTGGCAACCAAAGTATCCCTTAATTCATCATATGATCAAGTGCATCTACATATATGTACTTAAATGATCTGATGACCTTTTTTTTGAATGACTACAAATTATGCTTTCTTTTGATTTTTTGTTGTCTAGTCAGAAAACGATGGTGGCCCTCACTATAATGATGTTAAGGAGATCAAGAAAGTCTAGAGTTATATGCAAGGTCACTTTACACTGGGGTACATAGCAAAGTGGTACCTTACTAAAACACTGCTCAAGTGAGCCATGAAAGTCTAGTGACACGAGTCAGGTCACTTTATACTGGGGTACATTAATACATAATAATGTGGCTCCTCACTATAAATACTGTTCAGAGGAGTGATTCAAGTCTACAGTGTTACAAATGAGATCATCTTATACTGAGGTAGATTATACATAAGACAGTGGTCCCTCAATATAATACTGTTCAAGTGAGTCATAAAAATGTAGTGTTATAAGTGAGATGACCTTATTTTGAGGCATGTTTAATATTAAAACTACCGGTACATGCAACCCCACAAAGATATCTTTACCATGCCCATTTTATATCACAGACTGCACTATACCAAGATGCTTTATAATGTGGGACCACTGTAACTACTTAAGTTCTAGATGCTTGTCCACACAATGCATGAATATAATTTCACATTTCAGGTGTTTTCACTGAACTTAGCAAAGGTTTGATTAAACCTCTTTATATTAATAAATTAATAAGAACACTTATTCTTTTCATACCTGTATGGAAAAGGTCATATGATACCTATCAATTAATCTGAACACTTATTCTTTTCATACTTGTATGAAAAAGGTCAAATGATGCCCTATCAATTAATCAGAACACTTGTTCTTTTCATACTTCTATGGAAAAGGTCATATGAAGCCCTGTCAATTAATCAGAACACTTATTCTTTTCATACAAATGATGCCCTATCAATTAATCAGAATACTTGTTCCTTTCATACTTGTATGGAAAAGGTCAAATGATGCTCTAATCAGAACACTTACTTTTTTCACACTTGTATGGAAAAGGTCAAATGATGCCCTATCAATTAATCAGAACACTTATTCTTTCATACTTGCATGGAAAAAGTCATATGATGCCCTGTCAATTAATCAGAAGACTTGTTCTTTTCATACTTGTATGGAAAAGGTCATATGATGCCCTGTCAATTAATCAGAACACTTATTCTTTTCATACAAATGATGCCCTGTCAATTAATCAGAACACTTGTTCTTTTCATACTTGTATAGAAAAAGTCATATGATGCCCTATCAATCAGAACACTTGTTCTTTTCATACAAAAGATGCCCTGTCAATTAATCAGAACACTTGTTCTTTTCATACTTGTATGGAAAAAGTCATATGATGCCCTGTCAATTAATCAGAACACTTATTCTTTTCATACAAATGATGCCCTGTCAATTAATCAGAACACTTATTCTTTCATACTTGCATGGAAAAAGTCATATGATGCCCTATCAATTAATCAGAACACTTGTTCTTTTCATACTTCTATGGAAAAGGTCATATGATGCCCTGTCAATTAATCAGAACACTTATTCTTTTCATACAAATGATGCCCTGTCAATTAATCAGAACACTTGTTCTTTTCATACTTGTATGGAAAAGGTCAAATGATGCTCTAATCAGAACACTTGTTCTTTTCATACTTGTATGGAAAAGGTCAAATGATGCTCTAATCAGAACACTTGTTCTTTTCATACTTGTATGGAAAAGGTCAAATTATGATCTATCAATTTATCAGAACATTTGTTCTTTTCATCCTTATATGGAAAAAGTCAAATGCTGCTCTATCAAACTACTGTTTTAAGATATATGTACAGATAAAAATTATGGTCTCATCTGTGTAATAATGGTGAAACATACAATTATTGTTTCATCTGAGTAAGCATGGTGACACAGACATAAATTATCTCACATGCATAAACATGGTGAGACATAAATTTTACAGTGGCGACAATGTGATCAATACTAATGGTCATGTTAAACTTCTGCAAGTCAGAAAAGGGTGTATGTATGTATGTATGTATGTATGTATGTATGTATGTATGTATGTATGTATGTTTGAAACATATATATATATCACTGGAGACAAGACACCTGCTTGTGCAGAACATTTGTTGAAAAAAAGTTAACTTGCTGTACAATACCCCTGTAAGAATTGTAGCTCCCCTCCTAAAATGTCAAAATGCTTGGCATTTACAGATTTTTATAAAGTCTATTTTTCTGGTCGAACAACGGTCAGTACATACTAATTTCTCATCAGTACATACTAGTTTCTCCTAATGTTTACATAAACTGCATGAAAAAGAACTATTTGACAGTATTAAATGATATTGCAGAAACACTCCTGTGGATTTCAAATGCTTTGAACATAATTATTTCAGGTATTATACTTAGAAATTTGATCTGCAAGAAATTTATAAAATGTAGCTATGGGTAATGTTTATTTCAGAATCTGTAGATTTGCTCTTAGAAAAAATATTAAATTTGCTGAATAGCTTGATAGATTTTTTTTTCCTTTTACATGTAGTATACAGTTTTCCATTACTCAGTCTGTTTAACTGGCAAGTAGATGGAGGTTAATCAGGAGGGAAGTAGTTCCTGTCTCCTCTATATCTGGCAATCTGATATGGGCAATAATTACTGTAATGAGAAGGGTATTTCAGGCTCTATCTGTGAAACTTACAGATAACAGTGATAAGGAAACCAATCATCTTCCAAAAATATAGTGTAACTTTCTGCATCAAGCACTCCCTATCATAAGCTAAGAGTAAAACAGAGTAGACCAAAATATGAGAGAATCCATGTAATAAACAAGTTCAGCTACCCATTGGTACAATCTGTATTTTTCAATCATTAGCAGATAAACATCATCAGAATAGTTATCCTCTCTAAATATTTAATGATTTTATACCATATGCATCCATTTGCAGGACACCGGAAATAGTTTTGTAACTTTCCAAAAAATGGACTGATTTTTTAGTTTAAAATGTTCTGTCCAAAGGTAAGTGAAAATAATTTCACTGTTTCTCATAGGGGTGCCAATATTTGTGGAAAGGCACTGATGTTTTGTGTTTTTTTTATCTACAAAGTTCTATCCAGTGAATGCACAAAATTTTATGGCATACCAATTTTTGTGGATTTTGTGATTGACAAACAGTTGATCAACAATGTTCCTTTGTGATAACAAAAGGATCGCAACTAAAATCCACAAAGAAGTGATAACAAAATGATCACTCCCAAATCCACAAAGTACTGATAACAAATGGGTCACTCACCAAATCCAAAAAAGTACTGATGACAAAAAGAATCACTTCATAAATCCACAATGTACTAATAGCAAATCGATCACTCCCCAATTCCACAAATCCACAAAGTACTGATGACAAAAGAATCACTCCCCAATTCCATGAAGTACTGATGGCAAAAGGATCACTTCACAAATCCACAAAGTACTGATGACAAAAGGATCACTTCACAAATCCACAAAGTACTGATGACAAAAGGATCACTTCACAAATCCACAAAGTACTGATAACAAAAGGATCACTTCACAAATCCACAAAGCACTGATAACAAATGGATCACTTCACAAATCCAAAAAGTACTGATAACAATTTTCTTTTCAAACCCTGTAAAAAAAATTGATACCCTCTAAAATAATAACAGTATTAGATTTAAAATATTATTAGAAATAGCCAATCCAAGTCAACAACATAAAGTTATTATGTTGTTTTCTTGTAGGTCAATACATGCAGCATATTATACAGCCAATCCGAGTGTACATAATGTTATTAGAGATGTGGTCTTCTTGTAGGTCAATACATAAAGCATTACACAAATGACCTGAGTGTACATAATGTTATTAGAGATGTGGTCTTCTTGTAGGTCAATACATAAAGCATTACACAGATGACCTGAGTGTACATAATGTTATTAGAGATGTGGTCTTCTTGTAGGTCAATACATAAAGCATTACACAGATGACCTGAGTGTACATAATGTTATTAGAGATGTGGTCTTCTTGCAGGTCAGTACATAAAGCATTACACAGATGACCTGAGTGTACATAATGTTATTAGAGATGTGGTCTTCTTGCAGGTCAATACATAAAGCATTACACAGATGACCTGAGTGTACATAATGTTACTAGAGATGTGGTCTTCTTGTAGGTCAATACATAAAGCATTACACAGATGACCTGAGTGTACATAATGTTATTAGAGATGTGGTCTTCTTGTAGGTCAATACATAAAGCATTACACAGATGACCTGAGTGTACATAATGTTATTAGAGATGTGGTCTTCTTGTAGGTCAATACATGAAGCAGTACACAAATGACCTGAGTGTACATGATGTTATTAGAGATGTGGTCTTCTTGCAGGTCAATACATAAAGCATTACACAGATGACCTGAGTGTACATAATGTTATTAGAGATGTGGTCTTCTTGTAGGTCAATACATGAAGCAGTACACAAATGACCTGAGTGTACATAATGTTATTAGAGATGTGGTCTTCTTGTAGGTCAATACATAAAGCATTACACTGATGACCTGAGTGCAGATAATGTTATTAGAGATGTGGTCTTCTTGTAGGTCAATACATAAAGCATTACACAAATGACCTGAGTGCAGATAATGTTATTAGAGATGTGGTCTTCTTGTAGGTCAATACATAAAGCATTACACAGATGACCTGAGTGTACATAATGTTATTAGAGATGTGGTCTTCTTGTAGGTCAATACATAAAGCATTACACTGATGACCTGAGTGTACATAATGTTATTAGAGATGTGGTCTTCTTGTAGGCCAATACATAAAGCATTACACATATGACCTAAGTGCAGATAATGTTATTGGAGATGTGGTCTTCTTGTAGGTCAATACATAAAGCATTACACAAATGACCTGAGTGTACATAATGTTATTAGAGATGTGGTCTTCTTGCAGGTCAATACATAAAGCATTACACAGATGACCTGAGTGTACATAATGTTATTAGAGATGTGGTCTTCTTGCAGGTCAGTACATAAAGCATTACACAAATGACCTGAGTGTACATAATGTTATTAGAGATGTGGTCTTCTTGTAGGTCAATACATAAAGCATTACACAGATGACCTGAGTGTACATAATGTTATTAGAGATGTGATCTTCTTGCAGGTCAGTACATAAAGCATTACACAGATGACCTGAGTGTACATAATGTTATTAGAGATGTGATCTTCTTGTAGGTCAATACATAAAGCATTACACAGATGACCTGAGTGTACATGATGTTATTAGAGATGTGGTCTTCTTGTAGGTCAATACATAAAGCATTACACAGATGACCTGAGTGCAGATAATGTTATTAGAGATGTGGTCTTCTTGCAGGTCAATACATAAAGCATTACACAGATGACCTGAGTGCAGATAATGTTATTAGAGATGTGGTCTTCTTGCAGGTCAATACATAAAGCATTACACAGATGACCTGAGTGTACATAATGTTACTAGAGATGTGGTCTTCTTGCAGGTCAATACATAAAGCATTACACAGATGACCTGAGTGCAGATAATGTTATTAGAGATGTGGTCTTCTTGCAGGTCAATACATAAAGCATTACACTGATGACCTGAGTGTACATAATGTTATTAGAGATGTGGTCTTCTTGCAGGTCAATACATAAAGCATTACACAAATGACCTGAGTGCAGATAATGTTATTAGAGATGTGGTCTTCTTGCAGGTCAATACATAAAGCATTACACAAATGACCTGAGTGCAGATAATGTTACTGGAGATGTGGTCTTCTTGTAGGTCAATACATAGATCATTACACAAATGACCTGAGTGCAGATAATGTTATTAGAGATGTTGTCTTCTTGTATGTCAATACACACAACATATACTCCAAAATCAAATTGTTTATTTGCTCACATACTGTGCATGATCTTAAATTGGTTGACAACACCTGTTCTAAATTCTTTGATCAACACTAGTGTTCAAATTAGCTTATCACCACCTGTTCAAGATTTGCTGATGAACTGAGTTTTTCTTGGAGAAATCTTCATATATTACATAATTAATACAGAGAGGATCTTTACTTCCAATGAGTGAATAATGGTTACATTTCATCGAGTGGGTGAAAAACATAGTCTTTTCATGACTGGCAAAGCTGCAAGTGAAAATACTTGTATTTTTTCACCCACCAGATGAAATATATCCATTATTCACTAGGAGCAAATTTTCTTTCTTATTTTATGCTCAAATATATATTGACTGGCAATATGCATAACAGATTGATGTACTGGTAAAAGATTTCTCATTGTCTCTCGCGAGATAACGTTGATGTTAGCTGTTTATGTTCTTCTGCTATGAGTATATTTGCAAAAAAAAATATCAGTAGCATACAATTTTCCTTCCCAATTCAAAGTAAAATGAACACATAAAAATGAGTTCCTTAAAAGGACTGATGCTTTACTGAATGAAAAGAATTTCCAGGAATTCAAAATAAGACCATTTCTTACTTCTAAATGCTGAGTCTTGAAAACATCCATTATTCTTCAGTGATAACAGGCTTTTCAAATTAGCTGCTCTGGTACATACCTTGGATGTCAGCTTGGCATCAATGTCATACAGAACAAAGGGAACATCGTTAGAGTCTTTTAGTGAAAACCCATCACATGGATCATCCATTCAGGGGGAATAGTGACAAGAAGATTTTTAAGACAGTCATCATGGCAGCCATATTGGATGCACAACTGGCACCATTTTCTTTAGGACAAACTTGTTATGACAAGAAGTCTATTGGTGAAAACCCGTGTTGATATAGCCATACATTTGGGAGTAGAGATAACAAGACAGTCACCATAATGAGGGTTAGACATTTTTATTTAAGACCAACCAGATACTGTAAGAACTTTTCTGAAGAAAACTCCATGTCAAAACAACTTTCATTTTAAGGAGTAGTTAACAAAGATTTTCAAGATGGCCAAACACTGGACATCAGATCAGCAACATTATAATTCAAGAGCAACACACCATCATAAGCAGCGTTTTAGAAAAACCCCATGATGATATGACTATTCATTCAGAAGATGTAGTGATAACAAGATTTACAAGCTGACCTCTGTGGCAGCCATATTATACCCCAGATCAGCACTATTTTTATTTAGGACCAAGTAGATATTGTAAGAAGCCATAACAGGATTTTAAAAATGGTTGCAGTAGTGGCCATGTATCAGCACTATTTTTATTTAGGACCAAGTAGATATTGTAAGAAGCCATAACAGGATTTTAAAAATGGTTGCAGTAGTGGCCATGTATCAGCACTATTTTCATTCAGGACCATGTAGACATCTTAACAAATCTTTTAGTGAAAATACCATGTTATTATGACAATCCTTAAGGAGGAGTAGTGACAACAAGATTTTCAAGATGATGTGTGAGCAGCAGCAGCAGAATTTGCAACTAGAACCAACTAGTCTGTGGGATGAATGTGTGTAAAGTTTAATGGCATTCCTCCAAGTAGTTTAGAAGTAGTAATGATAACTTGTGCTAATGGAGGGACTGATGTCAGACAACAGATGATGGATGGATGAGAGACAAGAGACCATCCCATAAGCTCTTCTAGTCTATGACTAGTAGAACTGAAGAAAAAAGTTAAGTTTACTAAGTTTTGGTTCATCTGCATACAAGATGGCCATATTTACTAGACCATGCAAGCATATGAAAATTTTTCAAAAAATTTCTTCATCATAATATTTAGTGAATTATACAGAAATTATTTTTCTTGGAAAATCCAGTAATTCATGGCCTAGCATGAAGTAAGTGCATATATGTACTGGTTCTGACAAGCAAGAGTGATATTGTAACTATTGTACATTTCTGAGAAGAGAAGATCAGCATCCTCAAGAACAGTACATGAATGGCATATGCCTGCTCAATCTTTAATAGTCATGTGTATGCAGTACATGAATGGCATATGCCTGCTCAATCTTTAATAGTCAAGTGTACACAGTACATGAATGGCATATGCCTGTTCAACCTTTAATAGTCATGTGTACGCAGCACTAGAATGGCATATGCCTGCTCAATCTTTAATAGTCAATTGTGCACAGTACATGAATGGCATATGCCTGCTCAATCTTTAATAGTCATGTGTATGCAGTACTAGAATGGCATATGCCTGCTCAATCTTTAATAGTCATGTGTATGCAGTACTAGAATGGCATATACCTGCTCAATCTTTAATAGTCAAGTGTACGCAGTACATGAATGGCGTATGTCTGCTCAATCTTTAATAGTCAAGTGTATGCAGTACATGAATGGCATATGCCTGCTCAATCTTTAATAGTCATGTGTACAAAGTACTAGAATGGCATATGCCTGCTCAATCTTTAATAGTCAAGTGTATGCATTATTAGTAGGGCATGGTACACGAAATCACTGACTGGTTCTCAGTGATATTGACATTTGCTCATGATAAGAGGGTCTTGAATAAAGTTAAATTCCATCAAACATTAATTTCTCATTAGACTTATCACTTACCTTTAGATTCCAGAATAAAAAAGTTTCTTTATTAACCTATGTGTAAGCCATCCACAATGTTTGATCTAGGGACTTATTCTAGAACAAAAGTTATTCTAGAAACCCATTTTTTATTTGAACCAATGTGGCCATGTCCTTTAGGCCTCAAATTCAACAGGCATCTTCCATACCTTAAGAGCAATCCATATACAAACCTTGGTCCAGGTGCATGGGCTAGAACTAAAGTTATGCAAAAACAATTTTTCATTCTTCACTCACAGTGACAATGACCTGTTACCTCTTTATCCCCAAATCAATAGGCTTCCTTTTTTTTTTTTTGCAAATATGTACATTATCCACAAACTTTGGTCAAGGAACATAGTGCAGAACTGAAACACTACGTGCAGAAACCTTTGTTTTTCTTTCTGTAATAGTGACCACTATCTTCAACATTTTGATCCTCAAATCAACAGGCTTCTTCCTTACCATAAGTGTAAGCCGACCACAACGTTTAGTCCAGGTCTGTGATGTAGAATTAATGTTATTGTGTGGAAACTATTTTTCTTCTTTCAGTTAGTGATAATGACCTTTTGACATCAAGGTCAATATGGTTCTTCCATATATTTAGTGCAGGCCTTCCAAAACATTTGGACAAGGCACATGATCTAGAATTAAAGTTATTATGCAAGAACCATTGCTGTTCTACCAGCCACAGCGACCAGACTTCTTTCTTCCACAACATGCAAGTTATCCACAAACATTCGTGAAGGTTGGGAAGGTATATGTCAAGAGCTGAAATTTGTGCAAAAGCATTTTTCTTCTTTTAATCACAGTTGTTTTGACTTCTGGACACCAAAATCAATAGGTTCTTAGGTAAGACAATATGATCTGGTCTATGACCAGCATATACAAATTTAATTTGTGATATGTATGAGTGAAGTAAATTTAAAACAAGGATACCGCAGTCATATGATATAATTGTACAGGTAAAGTTGTCAAGTCAAAGAAGGGCTGCAACTCCAGACAATTTTGTTGGAGAAAGGTGAAAATCAAACTTGACCTAGGTGACATTAATGTAGTTTTGGTTTCAATCCATGAAGTTGTTACTGAAGTTGAAACTATAAATGGTAATACTATATGCCCCTTCCATAGGTATGGGAGGGAAGGAAACAGTTTATAAAGAGACGGTTAAGTACAAATCAGTCATACAATTCTCAGTGTAGCCAAAATGGGTAATTGATGGGACATGATGTCGTCTTTTATTCTGATCTTGTCGTGGAAGCTGCAGTTGCTAAGTGGACAAGGCACTGAACTTATGACCAGCACAGTTACAGTGGTTTGATTGCCACCACTGAATCAGCCTGGTTTGGCTAATGTGGTATGTCCTGGTCAAGGCACTTGGCTGCCTTGGCACAATATAAGCAACAAAATCTTGCTATGCTGTAAAAAGCACCCCCAACCCCACCCCCAACAAACATGATCTGATGGTATCAGATTTTGTTATGTGACTGCAAGTCCTAAAATATCAATGATTTTTGCACAATATTGTCCCTGAGAATGTCAATATTTGGCATATGGTGTAATGAATACTAACATTAATTGTTTTTTGCACATTGTAAACTCTCTAAATATTGTTCTGTAATTTGTAATGTTTAACTTTTTTAAAACTATCTGATCATTCCTTTTTCATTCCTCATTTGTCATTGAGTAGTGAAGTTATAGTTATCAGCCATTCATCTTTTTTGCGCTTGCCAAGAAAGATAAAACATAATGACCAAATCAAATTTCCTTTTGACCTTAAAGCACCTGGCATGTCTGGTTGTGTATGAAAGGCAAAAAATTAAGTGGCCTAAATTTAGGGATCATTAAGATCTGTTAGAAACACACCCATTTGTTAAATTACCTAGAAAAAAAAAAAAATTTTGCAAATATCAGAGAAGCATTAAATGTGAATACTTCTACTGAATGATGATTTAGCATATCACAGATATCATTACATCATGTGTCATGATGATTTAGCATCTGACAGATGTCATTAAATCATGTTTGTCATGATGATTTAGCATCCAACAGTGTCACTAAATCATGTTTCTCATGATGATTTAGCATCTTACAAGCCATGAAACCATGTGTCCTGATGATTTAGCATCTGACACATGTCACTAAATCATGTCTGTCATGATGATTTATTATCCAACACGTGTCACAAAATCACGTTTGTCATGATGATTTAGCAAGGGACAGATGTTACTAAAATCATGTTTGTCATGGTGATTTAGCATCTAACAGATGTCATTAAAACATGTGTCATGGTGATTTAGCATCTGACAGATGTCATTAAATCATGTTAGTCATGAAGATTTAGCATCCAACAAGTGTTACTAAATCATGTTTGTCATGATTTAGCATCCAACACGTGTCACTAAATCATGTTTGTCATGGTTAAAAGCATGGCCATAACAATGAAGGCAATGCCCCATGGTAATAATGTAAAGAGAATTGCATTTTTGTGTAATGTGAATAGAAAAACTTGATGCTGACCTTGAGCTATGCTAAGAATGTTAGGCACAGACTATATCAGCCCAGGGAGTCAAGATGGAGAGGCAACGTTTGATGATATCTGCCCAGTAGGAAGTGAGATACAGTCAATCAACTTCAATTCTAACAGAGCTGTAAATGTTGCATGTATCTTGGTAAAGAGTGGAAATCCAATTGTAAAACCCCATGTTGTGCAAAAAAAACATTTTTCTTCTTGTAATCACATTTGTGTTGACTTTTGGTTTTTTAGGTAGCAAATTATGCTCTCCTCTATGACCAACATTGTGATCTCAAAAACATTTCCAATTTATCAAACTCAAATGATGTTCAAAACTCCACACCACCAAAAAAAGACATGAAACATTTACCTCTGACCAACCACTGGGTGAAATTCTTTTTCAAGTATTTAAGACCTCTTCACTTCTATTTTTAAATCTTATGCCACAGTCTAACTCAGGTATGTGTAACCTATGGCCCATGGGCTGGATCCGGCCCACCACTGGGGTTTATCCATCACAGGGCATGGCTTTAAAAACCGCTTATATGGTCCATGCACTGAAGGAAGTTGCACATGCCTGGTCTCAATCAATACTGGATGGTATTTATTTGGATGCTGAAAATATTCCTATCCATCATACAAGGAATTTGTTTCACAAGATATTTAAAACAATAACAAACACAAATGTAAATGTTCAGCGTTTGTTTTGAAGGGTATATGTTGGCATGGGGATTAACATCTGCATGGAAGAATTCTGGTTCATTCAGTGATATTCACTTCCAGTATATTGGAGGCTACAAATGAACAAATACCAATAAAAGATCACAAGTCCCAGTAAAATGTTTCCAGAGGATGGAGTGAAAGGACTGTATTAAATGGCACTTGAAAAAAGATGTCTGCCTAGTTAAGGTTTTTACAACCCAGAGAGGGGAAAACAACTTGGTGAACTCTATGGTCACTCCATAAGAAAAGGTTTTTGCATGGAGCTTTGGTAAAAAAAAAAAAATCCTTCTAGAAACAAGAGGGCCAAATTGACCCGGCTTACACAATTTACCAGCTGACCATTTTATTTTGAAGGCTTATGTAGTACCGTAACTTGTATAAACTATTTCCCAATTTTAAAATGATGCTAACTTTACATATTTTACTATATCCAAATACATAATAATTCTTTCCAAAAATAAAGGCATAAATAATACACAAAGTTTCTTGCTCATAACCAAAATCATCCATAATCTAAGGAAAGTTCACCTCATTATCAAAACTCAACTATCCAAACATTGGATGATATTAGGATATATTCCCGATTTTATCAAAATCAGATCTGAGAATGAGACTTCCAAAAGGGTAAGAAGCTCAGTGTATCAGATTCATCGATACTTTAAAATCAGATCTGAAATGTGGCTTCCATAGTGGTTACAAGCTCAACCAATCAGGTGTAAGAATACCTTCAAGGTAAGCCCATCTGATGCAAGATTACTTATTTAATATTTATTTAATATTTATTTAATATTTATTTAATATTTATTTAATTTAATTTTATTTAATCTCACTCATTTTTAAAGCAGTCCAACATCTAAATGACAGAAGCTCATATTTCAAGTTCCACAAAAATCCAATGAAAACATCTTAAGAGTGGTAAGAAACATTCCTTATCAGAAGCAAAATTACCTCATTACTGTGCAAGCATCTTGCTCATTTTATTATTAAAAGTTTCCAAGATGACATGATCATATTTTCCAAGTGCAATCAAAACTGGATCAGAAATATAGCCCACAGAGTGGCAGCGGCCTCAGTCAATCAGATGCAATATCATATGACTGATATTTGAGGATTTTGCTCTTTAGTGAATTCGACTGAAATCTTCATGACAAAAGCTTGTATTTCAAGCGCGATCAAAATCAGATTTTTTAAAAATGACTTCCTAAGTGGTAACTAGCTTAGTCAATCATATGCAAGATAACTTCATTGATATGGAGCATCTTGCTCAATGTCAAACTTGTCAAAGATGTTGATGGTATAACATCATATTTGATGTTGATGATGTAACCTCATATTTTCAAGACTGTTCATAATCTATCAGAGATATGACATGCAGGGTGGTAACAAGCTCAGTCAATGCAAGATCACCTAAATAATATGAACAGATTTAGTATCTAACTTTTTCAGAACTTTAATGATGTAAGCATATATTCCAAGTCTGATTTTATGGCCAGGTGAATTAAAACCTAGAGCTATTAGTGAAGGGTGAGGGGCAAAGGATCCTGCTCACTACATTTTGCATGGTAGTGGAATCTGTGTATGAAATCAAAGTTAACAATCAAGGAACATATCTCCTCTAAATGATGACATGAAGTGCTGGAACTGAAATTCAGTCAGGGGACATAACTCTTCTAAATGATTATATGGAATGCTGGAACTCAAATTCAGTTAGGAGACATAACTCCTCTAAAAGATGACATGAAATGCTGGAACTCATATTCAGTTATGGGACATGTCTCTTCCAAATGATATATGGAATGCAGGAACTCAGATTCAGTCAGGGGACATAGTTCCTCTAAATGATGACATGGAATGCTGGACTCAAATTCAGTCTGGGGACAACTCCTCTAAATGAAGATATGGAATGCTGAATATCAAATTCAGTCAGGGGTCATAACTACTCTAAATGTGACATGGAATGCTGGAACTCAAAATTCAATTAGGGGAAATAACTCCTCTAAATGATGACATGGAATGCTGGAACTCAAATTCAGTCAAGGTCTCCTAAGTATAAAGCTACTTGCCAAATTTGGTTGAAATCCATCAATTCTTGGTAAAGAAATGCTGCAGAAACCAAAATAAGGAAGATTGGCAACCAGGGGCTATAACTCTTCTAAATGGTAATGTGCAACCCTGCAAATCAAAACAAATCCAAGGTCTCATCAATATAAAGTGTCATGCCAACTTTTAACAGGAATCCAGCAATCCTTGGTAAAACAAAACTGAAAAGTCAGGACAACAAACTGTAAATGAATGTGTAGAATTCTGGAAAACTGAATACTTTCAAGGTTCATCAATTATATAACTTCATAACAGATTTAATCGAAATAAAGAATCCTTGGCAATTTCATGTGGCAGAAACCAGAGTCAGGAAGACTAGCAATGATGGTGTGGACATAACTCCTGTAAATAATCTTGTGGAATGCTGGGAAGTGACCTCATTCAAAGTCTCATCAATACAGACCTACATGCTCAACTTGGCTGAAATCCAAGAATCCTTAGTTAAGTTAAGCTGTGGAAGGGTGACACACTCTGGTGTCACAATTCCTCTCAATGATGATACAGACAGCTGGAAGCAAATGGTTTTGAGGTCTCATAAATGTGCACACTAAATCTGTTTGAAATTCAACAGTTCCCAGTAAAAACATCTTGTGGAAGCATAAAAGTAATTATTATGGTATATTTTTCCAAGGGCTCCACAAGGTGGAAAGAAAATTGCAATGTTCACTTTGTTTTCCTATGACAATTACCATGAAATGAATTGTGGCGAATGAAAGTGTACTGCGTGCAAGTTCAATCCCCACCAAAAAACAGACTTTGTAGTTGGTATAAACTCAATGCACTCTTGGTAATGACTATAAGAGTCTAAAGGGTCTGAAGTTCAAGAGGCTGAATAGAATTCCAAAAATCCACAATATATCTGTTCCTTCTGTTCATTTCATTCATTTGGTAATATTGAAACACATTCATGAGAAACTCAAACACACCCAATTTGTTAACAAAAATGTATTTTTACATATCTAAATTAACATGTTCACAAGTACCATCTAGATATAAAAAGGTCTCTTAGTGAACAGCCCATGTCAAGATGACCATCTGTTTTGGAGGAATAGCGATAAAAATACTGTCAAGGTGGCCTAAGGTGAACGTCATACAAACATCATTTTCATTTAGATCAAACAGACATCATAATAAGTCTTTCAGCGAAAATCTGATGTCGATAGTATTTATAACAAAATTTTCAAAATGGGCAGCAAAGCAGCCATTTTTTATACCTGAGGGGCACCATTTTCATTTGGGGCCAAACAGACATTGGGATGAATGCAGAGATGCTGCCAGGATTTGATCTAAAGAAGGGAGTTCCCTCCTTGTCACAAAAATAAGGGGGGAGGGAGTAGAACAAAAAGGAGGGGGAGGAGGAAATGACCATAGTTCAATATTTACCTAACATTTCAATATCCATGACTCTTCCTCATATACTCCGTTAGAGCTCTATTTAAATCAAAATCGTTAAAAGATGTCATCTCTAGCTATATGCTCAGCCAACGGTTCACTTTCTTGAATTGGGGTTTTACTGAATATTATGCCAGATTTACCATTTCATAATGGTGTATTATGATTTTAAGTCCATTAATGTTATGGTCTACCTGTTCAGGCAGAGGTATTTTGAAAATTAATGACTTTACATCTTAATTTCATTCTTAGATTCTTATTTGTCAAGTTTATCTTAACCCTCATACTAGGATTATAGGGTTTTGCAACACAAGATCCTCAAACTAAAGTGTGATGAAAAAAGAAACAAAAATTTCACTCTACTTTTAAATTGTATTTTAATTCACCTTGTTAGTCTGCCTTTCCTATATTTAATGCAAAAGCTACTAAAATGAGGGGTTGACTGGCATAACATCTGTTTTTCTTGTCCATCCAGCATTTATATCACTCATATTTAACATCATTTTTGAGTTCAAAATCACTTACTGGTATCTCCATTAAACACTTTCCCATCTTGAAAAATCCTATGTACTTCCTAAGTTTAAACATAGCCCATATTTTAGCAACCAGTCACGTCAAGCCAAAGAACCCAAATGTGTAAAACAGTAACCAAAAAAGGCATGTCAAGACAAGCACTTTATGGGTTAATGGCAGAATAAAAATTTTAAACTGTGCATAGTACATTTTCATACACATGACTTTAAACTCATTTGTGGGAGTTCTTGCACATCACTGGTCTCCAAGTGCACAAATCTGTACACATTTTGCATGATTCAAGCTATTACATGCCCTGTGTGTGTGTGTGTCTGTGTCTGTTTGTAACTTAGATTTGTAACGTAGCTTTAACAAATTTTCACTCATATCACCACGATGTCTGCATTGTGGCAGTTCATACTGATGTCCATCACTGGGACATTATGCATGCTGCAGACATGAAGCATCATGTACCACCTGAAACCAGGCTGACCAGTCCTAAAAGTAACCGCTTATTGCTGAACGCCAAGTCAGGCAGCTGCTAGTAACATTTTTATAAGTCTTTGGTATGACTCAGATGGGGTTCGAACCTGAGATATTTCGATACCGAGGCGGACGCTCTAGCCACTTAAGCCACCGGAGAGGTCAACACATACATACATACGTAGGTACCTGTGTATGTACGTACTTATGTGCATGCGAGCATGCCTACACACATACATCCATACATACAAACATACATATGCAGGTAGGTATGTATGTATGTACGTGTGTGCGAGCATACATACATACATACATTTACACATACATATATACATACTTACATACATACATACATACACACACTTAGGACTTGTTGCTAAATGTAGCTGACCACCTACCAATCCTAAAAGTAACCTCTTAATGCTGAACGCCAAGTCAGGTAGCTATTAGTAACATTTTTATATGTCACCGGTACGACTTGGATGGGGTTCGAACCAGAGATCTTGTAATACTGAGGCGGACGCTCTAGCCGCTTAACGCCACTGGAGAGGTTGACACATACATACATACATACATACATACAAGCATACATACAATCATACATATGTAGGTACATATGTATGTACGTATGTGCATGCGAGCGTGCATACACATACATCCATACATACAAACATACGTAGGTAGGTACGTATGTACGTGCGTGCGTGCGAGTGTACATACATACATACACTTAGGACTTGTTGCTAAATGTAGCTGACCACCTATTAGTCCTAAAAGTAACCTCTTAATGCTGAACTCCAAGTCAGGTAGCTGCTAGTAACATTTTTATTAGTCTTTGGTACGACTCGGATGGGGTTCAAACCCGAGATCTTGCGATACTGAGGTGGACATTGTAGCCACTAATGCCACCTGAGAGGTCGACACATACATATATACATACAAACATACATATATACATACGTATGTGCATGCGTGTGTACATACATACATGCATACATTTAGGACTTGTCGCTTAATGTAGCTGCTACATACAGTATTTAGGGTATATTGTTTTATATCTGTTTTGCATGAATTATAATTTATGCTAAAGTGTGCGAACAGGAATGATAGAATATGGATCATTTTAAATATGTTAGATTTGGTGCACCTTGCATTTTTTACAAAAAAAAACAAACATATTTTGTGTGTGTGTGTGTGTGTGTGTCTGTGTGCCTGTGTGTGTGCATTTGTATTTGTGTAAACCGAGGACATTCATGAGATTACACACCAACATATTGAGGACACACTCCCAACTGAGGACATCCTCGGTTGGAAAAATGGTAAAATCTTGCTTCTACCAACTATTTTAGCCTAGAATAACGAAAATCATGATTTGTAGGAAGGTCCCCGTTTACATGATTGGTGCTTGTTTGCAATTTATGAGTTTATTTTTCTTCCAAAGCTAGTAATACACACACCTGAAACCATGTCCTCGATTGCCTGGTGGAAAACTTGTAGAGAGATCTCCACTATAAAATTACATGTTGCAAAAACATATTATCTCCCTTTAGATCCAAGCATCAAATACCAACTACTTAGCTGAACTATAAGAAGAAAAGCTGGTACATATAACAGACCCTGGTATTTTTTTTAATATTTCATGCATGTGAAACAATAGTGTTGGGAAACTCATGATACATTCATACCATACATGTCCAATATATGCAAATAAATCTATGACATGTACGAAAGGAGTACATCAAAATGCTACTGGAAATATGCATGAATTCATTGTAGAGTTGTATCGAAATTGCCTAATTATCCGACCCATCTGTAAAGTTAAAACAACCTGTTTGCGGTGAGATTTTACACATGCAAAGATATTGAAAAGACTTCCTTGATATGCAAAATTTATTTTATGATTATTAAATGAGCTATATCTGCCCCTTTTTCATCATTTGCCTACTTAGTATTCAAACAGGAGAGAACAGATGTGAATCAAGTGAAAAATCCCGTTACGGTGAGATCGAATTATCACTAACCAAATTTGGAAGTTACATGCACAGAACTTCAGTAAATATATAGAAAGATAAATATATTATATAGAGGTCAAATATTTATCATCAAGATGATCAGTCCCAAAAAGAAATATTTAACTACAGCAATATATTTTTCATTATCGCGCTATTAAGACCTGCGACTTCATGTGCAAGCAGTCATAAACTGTTGAATGCATTCAATGTATACAATTGCTTCAGTTGGTGATCTGATGACTTTGCTCAATATATCATGAATTATGTTTGTATCGATAGTTCTGTTGTAAATGAAGTCTTATTAAAACAACACACAAAATGTAAACACAAGGTGTCAATCTATATTGTTTTCCCAAACTTAAAGAGGTTTTTAACAATAGCCAAAATGCTCAGAATGTTCTAGTGGACCAACTTCTATTTATAACTGAAATGAACATTTATTTAGAGCTGCATTAGACTGTAATATTCTTACTCATTTAGTCTTTTTTCAGTATGTTTTACACAGAAGATGCGGAAAAAAAACTTTAAAACTTCCTATCAGCGATACAAATCACCTTTACGAGGTACCTTGAATTTGCAAATGTATAACCTAAGTGATAAGGAAGGTGAAGAGTGAGAATGCGAGAGAGAGAGACAGAGAGAGAGAGATTTGTATGAATATTATGCAACGATGATATTACTCTATTTTGTCAAAAAGTAAATAGTCACTGCCGATAAGGCGAGTGTCCTGCCATAAACGCTCAAATCCAGCCAAATGGTATTGTTACAAGCCAGGGGTATTTGCTTGACCGAGCGGTGTCACATCCTGGCGAGATTCCGCTAGAAGTCTTAAGTTTACCTCAAATTTTCAAAGACTTCTATACAACTTCAGTTGTAAATTAGAGAGCCTGTAATGTCCATTCTATACATAAATTTTTCGCTAATCAATGCAAGACCACAGATCTCACACTTGCCAAATATCTATCAACTGCACATCTGCATGGTTTCTCTTCATCAACTTTCCGTACCATCAGCAGTTCACGCCGTAGAAACTATACAACTATCCCTTTATACAGGGAACTATTTTTACTATGCCACCATAGGCCAGTCAATTCATGGTTTCAAGGCACATTTCACCAGTACAACTGCGTTACATTTGCCACCATGGCGACATAAATGATATCTGCCGAGTCCCTTCTTGTTTATTCCTTTGTATAATTTACCAGTCTCCTACTGTAAATACTGCCACTGCAGTCACACCACCAATGTACACCACTAGATTTTAATAGGGACTATAGTACTCCAGGGACACTCATGCGCTTTTGACCTGAATTCACTACAAGTCAACCATGGCACCAAGTTCCAATAATCAAACAAGTAATCACACAAATCTAAGAATTCTTTACAACAGGGCACTATAACCAAATGCGCATACTCCAAATTTATTACAGAATGATCTCCAAAGCGGTGGATTAGTCTGAAGCATGTTATGTTGTACTAAAGTCTAATTGCAGGACAATCAGTCAATTGATAAATTCATCAGTCAGTCAATAACAATAAGATATATATTCAAATAATAATGTAATTGCCCTAAAGAACTGTTGTAGACGAAACCCTTATGGAGATTACAGTTACTTAATACTAGTGATTTGGATTGGATTTTAACGTAACTTTAACAATCTTTCAGTCATATCGCTATGATGTCTGCAGTGTGGCAGTTTATAGTTATGTCGTGCACTGGGGCATCATGCCATAGACATACAGCATGATGGCCCACCTAGTCACATCATACTGACACCAGGCTGACTAGTCCTAACACTAACCTCTTAATGCTGAGCACCCAGCGAGGCAGCTGTTTGTACCATTTTTATGTCTTTGTTACGACTCAGCCTGGTTTTGAACCCGCAACCTCCCGCATCCGAGGCAGATGCTCTAACCACTAGGCCACATGAGTGGTTGTATTGATTGTTAAGACTGGACTAGATATGCAAACATGTCCTCGTTGGTCACAAGGTACCAATGTCCACGGTCTCCGTGATTTTGTCAAATAGTGTGCGTCCTTAGTTTATACTGATAGTTCAGACTAGCTGTGTAAATGTGTCTTTGTAGTCCATGACATACCAATGTTCACAGTCTCCATGATTTTGTTAGTAGTGTGAGTCCCTTGTTTGTACTAATTGTTTAGACTAGATGTGTAAATATGTTCTCTTTGTCCATGATTTATGAATGTCCTCATTCTTCACGTTTTCTCAACAATTGTGCATCCTTAGTTTGTATTGATATTTTTTCTGTCTGTGTAAAGGTGTCATCGTTGTCCATTATATCTGCAGTCTCTATTTTCTCAACAATTATGTGTCTCCTTTGTATTGATATTTAATTATATATGTTTAAAGATATCTTCTTCGACTATGATACACCATAGTCGATAGTCTTCATGAGTTTTGAAAATCACTGTTTTCTTTCGTTAAAGAATAGTACAGAGGATCAGTGTAAAAATGTTCATTAAATTCTTAGGTCAAAGTCTTCATACTATTGTGAAACAATTAAATCAAATTCAGTCATAACCAACAAGGAAAACAGTTTCAGATTTCATGAATTATATGATGGTTTAAGATTTAGTAGAATAGGTTCATGTCATAAATAAATTGTTCTTGATATTATCAATTTATGCACACTTACAATATAACAATACATGTTTTGATACATGAGCATATTAACAATCCCAGTACTGTGCTTCCGTCTAAACACATCTATGAACAGTACGGAATCACCAGCCTGCCACATTGTTGTATGAAGTAATAATTAAAGACTGATGCCTTAATTAGAGCTGGGATAATCATAATGTGATCAGCCTTTTATTATGGAAACGGTTAAAGATATTCTGAGATGAAAAAAACAAACCACAATTATGTCTGAGTACACCAACCCTCTTAGTCTGGACAGTTTATGTAAGGCTTAATAATGTTTCTCTTCATTTTCATTTCACAAGACAATGGGTGTCATAGCTGGCCATGATGTCACATTGCCTACAGTTTCCATGTTGTGGTCAATAGTTATGTGTGTCCTTAGTTTGCATGGATTATACAGAATATTTGTGTAAATGTGTGCGTCCTCGCTTGCACTGCTAAATTTCATATTCCTTAGAATTGATAATACAGTTCCCTCCTTGATACATCACCATTTGCTATTAATTTACTTCAAACTGAACATTTATTTCTTTTCGCTCTAAGATCGCCAGAACAAATGTCCTCAGTATGCGGTTCCATATCCGAGTCCTCGATATCCACTAATATGTGTGTGTGTGTGAACGTTTTGTGACAATCATTCAAGTAGTTTAGGAGAAGCATTGATAAGAAATTTGTGCTAATGGATGGATGACATTTGACATTACATAGGCCCTTCTGATCTTTGATCATTTCAGCTGAAAAGATCTCACAAGTACTTCAAAAAAATAAGAAATACTAGAAATTACCCCTCATTACTTTATTCTATTCTCTAGTGGCTTTTCTCTACTCTGGAGTTCAAAGCAATTAGGAATGAAATTAAAACTTTTCAAACGATCCTTCCATTTCATATAGTCATGTTAAGTTTTGTAAATTCAAAGCTTTATATATATAGACAATCAGTTATTCATATTCCAAACTGATTAAATGAAAAGCTGGTTATGTCTACTGTATGTCACTAATCCAATAATTCACTCTCTGTTTGATAATCTCTCTATTAATTCAATCAATGGCAGTAATTCCTCAATGGAACTCATGGAGGACGATATTGTGCATGAAATCTGTTGTTGCTGTAGGATTTAACGCCATTTTTCAGCACAAGATAGGCTATACATGGTGGCCAGTATAACTGGTGGAGGAAGAACCCTGGAAAACATGGGGAAGAACCACTGACCCATGAGAAGCTACTGGCAGGCTTACTCACGTACCCACATAGTGGAGTCTGAGACTTGAACCCACGCAGACAGAGGTGAGATGGCAGTGATCCGGAATGGTGAGTGCAGTGCTTTAGACCACTTGGCCACTCGGGGCCCACATGAAATCAGTGCAAAAGAGTTCAATTCTGGTGACAACAGTGAAATGGATGAAGATAAGAATGATTTTATCAAAATCCGGACCAAAGTGGCCATAACTGAGAATACTTTAGATGCATGTAACATTCTCTGTACATACTTGGGATCATGGGAAAACATTAGTAAGCTCTTAGCAGGACTTAGAAAAATTAATGATTATGTGATGAAAGACAAATCTAATAAACAATGTACAAAACAAACTGTGCTTGCAAGTTTCTTTAAGCGTGTTTTTTGTTTAAAAATGAGGAAACAGTCGAAGATGTGAATATCACATGAAAAACAATCTAATTTATCAAGTCTTCCATTGACTCATAAATATAAAATTTGTTCAATGCTGATCATTTTCATGCCTGGTAAAACAATAATGACAGCAATAATTTCAGTATTGTCTTTAACGTTTTGTTTTATGCTGTACCAATGAAACGGCTTTTTTAGATACTTAGGAAGGAAACAGAATAAAAGAATAACTGAAATCGTACTTTGTTTTATTTCTGTGGAATATATATGTATATAAAGAATGGGTTTTAACTTTGGAATATGTTAAAATTTTCAACAAACTCTGAAGAACTAAAATAAACATTGCTTTGAAGGAAAATATCTTATTAACTTGATATATACTTGTACATTCGAACCGCGGTCTCATCTGAAGTTTTCTTCTAGTCCCTGAGACTATTGTGGGATATATATATATATATATATATATATATATATATATATATATATATATATATATATATATGTGTGTGTGTGTGTGTGTGTGTGTGTGCTTTTAAAGGTCTTTGGCCACTGGATGGAATGCCTATAAAATAATTCATAAACGCACAGAAACTTAAAATGATACAGAAAATGATGTACACAGGAAATGATGAGGTGATGGCATGCAGAAGATACCGGTATTACAGTCAGAGACAGACAGACAAACTTGCCTTGTTGTAGAGATATGGATAATATGCAGGACACTGCCACTTGTCATACAGGGATTTGCACCGATGTTGCATTCTGGGGCTGCTGGGATCACTATTCTTCTCGAAAGATGTACGAGAAGGCTCCTTTGCCATGGTAACCAAAAACTAGGATGCAGCTTAAGAATTCCAACTTTTATCTTCTTTTGTATTTGTTTACTAATATGCACATCTGATCTTACTGTAGGAGAGTAACTTTACTCCAGCAAAACATTTATTAATTCTATGCTTCAAGCAAAGTTTCCAATTCCCAAACCTGATTTATCAGCTATTCAAAGATGTTTGATGTATTTGCCTTTTCTCCAAATTATCATGAACATCAGCAAGGGTTAAACTCCAGGCTCCATTACTGCACACATTAATATGATAGAATTTCTCTTCCTTGAACAAACCTATTATGGATAATTGTATAAAGAAGTTTTTATACTCAATGAAACTGTAATAAAAAAGATATTAGTTTTAGAAAATACCTGTACTAAAATAATCTACATGTACATGTATAAATGATCCCATAAAGGAATAACAAATAATCAACACTGACCAATTTGGAAATAAAATCTCAAAACTTTTTAAAGTATTCCTCTGGTCCACCTCCAGCTCTATGTTGTATGCAATTACGTAATTCTGGATTACTTCATTCGCAAATGCAAACTTGTTATCAAAGATGCAAAGGATTCCAGGCAAAGAGCAAAGATCCGTCTTGGCACATTGGGTTTCATGGTCTGTGGGAAGATAGCAAGATCAAGTAGAACACCAAATCTCTTCCTAACTGTATACTAGTAGATAAAAACTGCCACCATTACTAGACTTCAGTCCAAATTAGCCCATACATTCTGCAGTTTCTGAATTAAAACAAACAGTTTCTTACACATTAGTGAAGATAACTATCCATACTTTTTATATTGGTGGCAAGAAAAAGTGTTGAAATCACAGATTATTGCTCAAATCAAATTCCTAATTCTATAGCAGTCACTTTTTTCCCTCCTGTAACCAGGCTACATTCCATGCAATACAGAAACTTGATCACTGTGAACAGACTTAGAATCCTTCATTTTGATAGAATGAATCCATAGATAAAAATTACAATTCTTCCACTGTTTTTTAAAATATGGAAGATCTAGCACATTTTTTGAAATAGAATGGTATTCCAGTCATAATTGTGTTTATTTATGACACGTGATTATCTTCTGTGCAAGGTGTGCTGAAATAAGCAAAGTCCAGTGGAGAAAAATGTTTGACTTGGCAAGTTGATTGTTTACTGGCTGGGGATTCTAAGGGTCCTGAGTAACAGATCATTTTACAGACAGTGACTCCTGAAAAAAATCTGGAAAATAAGCTTAGCTTTCTTCTTCTCCTTATCTGATATGATTCTCATAGATAAGATTTTCTCTATAAAATCCAACATCCCACTGCATATCCATAAACATAAAAAAAGTTATTTCCATTGTACCTGAGGTGAAAACTTGTGGGGGTAAAGCATCATCAAGGTTATCTCTTCCTAAATCTGTTGCCAAATGTATTTGTTTTATTCCTTCCCTTGTCAGATTCCATCCCAATGATGAAAAGTTGCACACTACATTGTTTTTTGTACATTACATATCCCCAACACAGTAAAAGTTTTTGCCTATCTGTACATTACATATCTCCAACACAGAACAAAAAATTTGTCTGTTTGATGCTAGATATAACATGTATAGTAGAAATGGACATCCCCAACCCCTTCTGCCAACAAAAGGTGACCTCTTAAGACATGTGATCTTGTATTACAGGTCAGGACACTAAATAATTGATTAATTTGTGCCCTGAGAATGTGGGCTCTCAAGACAGGTAAACTTTTCAGGGCAGTGGCCTTGCAAGACTGGTATTAGTGTATTAAGATCATTTGTTTATTTATCATTTGTCTTTCACTGCATTATATAGTATTTCTTCTTGTTGCAACATTAGAAGGCACCACTCAAGACAGGTCTAATAGTCATAATGCAGAGAAGGGTCAAAGCCAGACAGGGCTGATAGTTACAATGCAATTAAAGGGCCAAAGCCAGACAGGGCTGATAGTTACAATGCAAGAAAGGGCAAAAGCCAGAAAGGGCTGATAGTTACAATGCAAGAAAGGGACAGATGAGGCTGATAGTCACAATGCAAAAGAGGGCAAAAGCCAGATAGGGCTGATAGTCACAATGCAAGAAAGGGACAGATGGGGCTGATAGTCACAATTCAAGAAAGGGCAAAAGCCAGACAGTACTGATAGTCTAAATGCAAGAAAGGGACAGATAGGGCTGATAGTCACAATGCAAAAGAGGGCAAAAGCCAGACAGTGCTGACAGTCACAATGCAAGAAAGGGACAGATGGGGCTGACAGTCACAATGCAAAAGAGTGCAAAAGCTAGACAGGGCTGATAGTCAAAATGCAAGAATGGGACAGATGGGGTTGATAGTCACAATGCAAGAAAGGGCAAAAGTCAGACAGTGCTGATACTCACAATGCAAGAAAGGGACAGATGGGGCTGATAGTCATAATGCAGAGAAGAGCAAAGCCATACAGGGCTGAGAGTAATAATACAGAGAAGGGTCAAAGCCAGAAGTGGCTGACAGTCACAATGCAAGAAAGGGCAAAAGCCAGAGGGGGCTGACAGTCATAATGCAGAAAAGGGCCAAACCCAGAATGGGCATCATAGTCACAATGCAAGAAAGGACCAAAGCCAGACAGGGATGATAGTCATAATGCTAAGAAGGACTGTTTTAGTAAAACAAAATTTATGGTATAGTGGCCATATTTGTTGGTGGCTCATCAGTTCTGTAAGTTTCAAAGATCTTGAATCTAGGATGCTTTTGGTCGAATTCTGTTAAGTGATTTTCATGATGTTAAAGGTTGTTCTATTTTTAGTAACAGTGGCCATATTTGATGGCAGATTGCCATTATTTGTACAAAGAAAGCTCTTTATGCCTGGAAGCTTCTGACAAAATCTCTTGAGCAGTTTAGGAGAAGTGATGTAAAGGTACTTTCCTTTTTCTTTTTAATTCAGTAAATGTGCCCATACTTTATTGCAGACTGGCATCATTAGTATAAAACTGAAAGTCCTCTATGCAGGATGAGTTCTATAAATTTAGTCATATTCTCTTGAAAGGTAGTTGTGAAGAAATAATTTAAAGGTTTTTGTATTTTGAGTAATGGAGGACACATTTGATGATGGATTGGTATTATTTGTAAAACAACATTAAAGTCCTCCTTACTTTCAGTCAAATAAGGTCAAATTTTGTCAAGCTTTTTTTTTATAAACATCATTTAAAGATTGCTCTGTTTTTAGTAATGGAGGCTATATTTGATTATGGATTGGCATCAATGATACAAAAATTAAAAGAAAGATCTTCATGCCACGAGTCTTCCTGTCAATGTTTTTGACAAATTCTGTTGTGTTATTTGTGAAGAAGTTGTTTAAAGTTTTTTTAAAAACCTTTTAGTAATGGTGGCTATAGTTGATGGATTGGAATCATTTGTAAGCACCTCGAAGTACTCACTGGTAGGTTGCTTTCTGTCAAATTCTACTGAACAGTTTAAGAAGTCATTTAAAAGTTCTTTTATTTTAGCAATGCAAGATCAGACAAGATTTTCCATTCAGGTTAAGCAGCTATAGCAAAATTTTCAATCTGGCTCTCATGGTGACCATATTGGATTCAGACTGGCAGACTGGCACCATTTTCATCTTAAGACCAACTTGACATCATAAGAAGTCTCTTGTGAAACACCATACTGGTATGACTTTTCACTTAGGAGTAGAAATAACAAGATTTTCAAGATAGCCACATTTACCATATTGTATGTCAGATCAGCACACATTTACTTAGGCACAACTAGACATCACAAGAAGTCTTTTGGCAAAAGCCCAATGTCAATATGACCATTCATAAAGGAGGAGTAAACATAATGAGACTTTAAAGTTTACCACTTTTGGAGGTTGGATCAGCACCATTTTCATTAGGGGCCAATTAGACATGATAAAAAGTTTTTGGTGAAACCCCATGTCAATATGCTTTCCCATTCAAGGAAGTAATGATAAAAAAAATTTCAAAACATCATGGACCTCATATAAGCACAATTTTTATTTAGAATCAAGCAGACATGATAGAAACTCTTTTAGTGAAAACCTCCTGCTGACTGGACTTTTCATTCAGGACAAGTAGCAATAACATGGTTATCAAGATAGTCATTGTGGCAGATTTACTGGATGTCTGAGATGCATCTTTCTTTCTTTTCTTAAAGACTAACTAGATATCATAAGAAGTCTTCCAGTGAGTAGTGATGACAAGATTTTCTTATGTCCATTGCTGACAGGGATGGATGACAGATGATGGACAACAGGCCATCTCATAAGCTCTTCTGGTCAATGATCTGCAGAACTTGAAAATCATGCACCCAATTTTCAAGCCGTCACTTTATTTCCTTTGTAAAATCCTCATATTTTCAGAAAATTTCACCCTTTTTATTCAAAGGGGAGGGGAAGTTACTGTGTTCCTGCAGTTTCATTAGAAGTTTTGTACAGATGCAAATATCTTTATGTTAGTTTACCAAAGGGCCTCATGGGAAAATGGCATTAAGCTAATCTGTGCTGTGCTCTTTAAACTAATGGGTTATTACAATCTGTATCATCAACTGCTATCTCTCGTTCATTCAAATTTTGTTTATTAGACAATTCTTAATCTGTTATTAAATTTAAAACTAGCTGATAGGTCAACATTCCAAAAGTTTTAAATGATATTTTATTCTGAAGCAGAATATGTACATGTAATAATTATTATAATCTAGGAGAGTGAAATCTGAACAATGCAAAATCCATAATAATTCCATTATTTTACAAAATGAATAACTTCAAAACTTCCCTCATATAAGTTTTACAGAACAATGATCTAACAGGAAACTCAAATTTTATGGATGACATAGTGATGATTCTGTCTTTCCTAAGTGTCTGGTTATCAGTGTGAAAGCCTTGTTCTTGTGGCACTTCTTGGCAAAATTTCCAACTTTGAAAGAAAACCCCTGCTAAGGGGGAGATGGACTTGATAAGGCCTTATACAGCTAAAGTCCTGAGATGTGGGCTGATTTACAGAACCCTGGGTAGCAAGAGGCAGACAGAGAGAATACCAGGTCAAAATCTTGGACTGACACTCTGTTTGACCTTTCTTGTATTTCTATTGCCTTTGGAACTACATGCAATCTTGTTGATAAGTATAAATAAATATAAATATACAAGCTCTCATCCTTTCTTCCTAAAGATGAAAATGCCCAACATTTGAATGTGTTGTTGGAAAACTGACAAAATTATCATATTAATTATAAAGCACTAATGACATTTAAGTAGTAATTAAAGGCATCTTATTAATCAATTCCTTTCTTTTAGGCAAGTAAAGATTCCGATCAGCAGAAAGGACTTGGTTTATTGTCTCCTCCTACTTAAAGTTACCTCCCCAAATCAACATTAGATTTGTCCCCCACCCACCCCTGCTCCCAATCTGATAGGTAAGTTTATATACAAGAAGCATCTGGTAGGACTTGTGCTAGAAGATTGCTTGCCCCCTCCCACAGTGCTCAGTAATGATCGCTCTGCACATTCTCCCTGTAATTACTTCCTCACATTATAATGATTATAGCAGACCACCAGCTTGAAAGTAATGAAGAGCTATTTCAGAGAGAAAGTATCAAAACAGTTTACATACTTGATATCCTCAAAAATAATTATAACAACAGAAAGAATGATGATAACCTTGAACCCAGACCAAAATAACTGTCATCCATTTTTGCAGTAATGTATATATTGTGCATAATTAGTGTACAGATCTCAATGAGTCTGGTTTTGTACTGAGACAACTTGTATAAAAAGCCATTGCTGTTGTTGTTATCATTATTAATATTATTATTATTATTATTATTATTATTATTATTATTATTATAAAAACTTGCACATTAATTCTAATGATTTATAAAACATAATTGTAAAACTGGAATTTTTTAAAACAAAGCAATAAAGAACTTGACCTAACTTAAAAATTTCAAGGAATTTCTTTTGATATTAATCACAACATTTTGACTTCTATATCATGCTTCATACTCCTGAACTTTTAGTGAATATCCTAAACTTTGTGTAGACTCCAATATCTTACTTTATACCCATATACTTTGTGCTGAATCTTGAACATTGTAGCAAATATCCTAAATTTAGTGCAGACTCTAATATCTTGCTTTATACTCCTGAACTTTGTACTGAATATCCTGAACATAGTGTTTTGAATGTTTAAACAGGATGCTCCCAAGATATTAGACTTCAAATAAAAAATAAATAAAAAACATATAAATAAACAAACTGATAAAAGAATGCACTAGTGCAACTCTTAAAGCCTTCTAAATCTATCATTATCAAACAGGTGCTGTCTTGAAGTATTCCAGAATGCAGTAAACACAGTCCACCTGCTTTTGTAATTGAGCCAACCAGAAATTGATATTATCTGATCCCCACTCAACTTTATCAACCAAGTAATATCATTTAATGGATCTAGGTCTAACAATAAATCATCACACAAGTGATGATGTAGTCTACAAAAGTTACCTCCCATCATGATTTAATAATAATAATAATAATAATAATAATAATAATAATAATAATAATTTATTTAATGAGGGTAACACATTTAGCATGCAGTCAATATGCAACTCTCTAATAGTGAATTTGCAAGTTTTCACCACATTTGTAATGTGTATACTAATCACACACACACACACACACACACACA